>LNAC01000240.1:1314707-1467385 GCA_002007465.1 Ailurus styani | reverse complement strand
GGCTGAGCGGCCGCCGCCCGCTCGACTCCCGCGCCGCGGGGCCCGGAGCCGGCGGCCGCTCTGCTGGGCACAGGTGCTGCGCGGCCGAGCCCGGCGCGGGGCGTGGCCCTTGTCCGGCCGCCGGGAGTGTGGGGTGGGAGCGGGCCGTCCGTGCTTGGTGGACGAGGGACCGAGGTCCGGGCTGCGCCGGTCGGTGGCAGGAAAAGTTTCCCCAACTGCGGGCGATGACGCGGCTTAGAGCACCACGATACACGCATTTCGGGCCGACGTGGAGCGGGCAAGAGTCTGGAGGCAGACACCCCCTCGCTGTCGCCACTCACAGGGTGGCCTTGGCGAGCCCCCGCCCTTCGCTGGGCCTCAGTTTCCCCGTTCGCAAGGGCAGGGTTTGGTTCGGGCGATGGAGCTGGGAGTCTGGGCGGTGAGTGCAGCAGGGCGCGCTCTTGACCGAGGGCGCTGCCCCACACCTGCTCATCGGCTCTGGCCTGCGACGCCGGGGGCCCAGCCGCGCACAGCCTGGGGCGTGGTGGAAACCCGACACTTTGGCTGTCCCTCTGACTCAGGCCTATACTGGGACCTACGAGAGCCCCCGGAATAGCCTGCGCCGCATACGTCCAGGAAGAGCGTCCCGCGGTAATTTTGGGCACCTCTACTGGGGGCAGGCGTCACCCTCACAAAGCAACCTGTGATTCAAACAGCTTTAGACCCGACGAACTGGGCAAGACCGGAGACTCCAGTCCAGCTGCTCCCCGGCCTCAATTTCCCTGTCTACACAGTGCTTAGGATGCGGCCTCGAAGTCTGGCAAGCACCACACCACCCCCAGCCGCCCAGCCCCTTCCTGCTACACTGACCCTGCACGTGGTCTCCACCTCCATTCACCCTCTCAGACTCTTGGAGCTGACCTAGCCCAAGTTTTTCCGTATCGGAATTACAGAACCAGACCCTAACTCGGGTTCTGGGACCTCAAAGGGAGCACCCCCCGAATCCTCATCTTTTTCCCAGCGATGACAGCTATTTCGTTCTTTGTCAAGGGCCACAGGACCCCCTGTGCGAGATCACATGCTGCTGGACAGGCCAGGAGGCCTGCAGACTCCACTAGCCTTTTTTGTCTCTTCCCTGACCCTTCCTGCTGCTCCTGGGGGAGGTCTTGGTGATCTTTGAGCACCCCACCAGTGCGCCCTCTTCTTTGATCTGCTGCGGTCCAGAACTTTCCCTTACTCAGACAATAGCACCCTCATTCTGAAATTTCATTTTTGTTTCAACTTTACTTTCTATTGTATATTTTCTCTAGACCCACCTTAAGCCTCACTGATAAAGAAGGGGAAGTGAAGACAAACAGAGCCCCATCAATTTGAACCATACAACAAACAGGCAGAGTGAAAACAAGGAATGTTGTCACTTGGTGTCTTTACTCCCTTGAATGAGCCCATCTTACAAACTCACGTTTTCACCCGTCTTGGCCCCTGAGTTGCTCCCAGCCTGAGTGGAAAGCCAGTGTCCTCTAAAAATAGCCTCCGCCCCACCTTATCAGGGCCTCACACCTTCTCCCTCGTCCAGGGTAGGGCTGCTCACCGCTGCTCAGCAAAAATGTAAAAAACAGGGTGTAGGTATTTAGTGGCAGCTCTGAGTAACAGGAAGAGGACTGACCTGGAGGTTAGGATACCTGGTCCCCCCCCAACTCTGCCACCCATTTAGAGTGACCTTGAACTATGGGGGGGCAGGATGGTCCCCAGTAGACCTGGGGTTAAGAGGGCTCAGAGCTTCCCTTGGAAGACTTGCTAGCCTGAGAAAAGTGAAGAGTCAGGGATGAAACTCCGGGGGACCCACCCCGTGAAGAGGAGGGTAGGAGTAGGAGAAAGTAGCTTCCCAGGACCCAAGGGAGGAGAGAGGTCAGACATGGCAGTTGCCGAGGAGAGACAGAGGGGCTAAGGACTGGGAAGGGTGATAAGGATTGGCAAGTGGTCTTGAGTAACTTTGGCCTGGGCCTTGCAAGAGGCTCAAACATGCGATCTGCCACTGTGTTACTGGGGCCAGTGACCCAGCCTGTCTGTCCCAGCCTCGGTTTCCTCCTCTGTGCAGTGGGGATAATAACAGCACCTGTTTCACGTGGGTCGTTGTGGGGATTAAGTGAGACGATGCTGGGAGAGCCCTCAGTCCAAGTGCTTGGTAGCTGCAATGATATTTCTAGTGTTAGCGAGAGGAAGAGGCAGGCTAATGGGAGCGGAAGACGTGGGAACAGAGCCTACCACTCCTGAAAGCTCCGCTGAGAAAGGAGCAGGGAGGGAAGGTAGCAGGAGCTGAAGACAGGCGTGGGGGCGGGGGGCAAGGGAGGGCAGGTGCTTCTGGGATGAGGCTAGTGGGAAGAGGTGGAGAAGGACCCGGAAGACAGGAAGAGGCTGAAAAGAGAATCCGAGGGGTGTGCCAATAGGAGGGGCCTGGGGCCTGCCTCAACCACCTGCCAGTGTCATAGCTTCTAGAAGCACGTTCTTCTAAAATCAGGCTAAGCAAAGAAATGAAGTAAAGTAAAAAGAAGCCAGTCCTGGCTCAGACCCCTGTGTCCCCTTGGCAGGCTTCAGGATCTGCAAAGGAGGGTGGTGATGGGCCATGAAGGGTAGTTTGACTGTGCCCAGGAGCCTTGTGACCTTGGCTTGCTTATTTCTGAAATGACATCATCTATCGATGACTCCTGCTGAGTCCCGGAGTCATAATGGCCTTTTCCAGTCAGTGTTTTGATTTTTTAGTCTTACTAATGGACCAGCCAGGCTGCCAACATTTCTAAAGAGGCCAGTTCACTTTTCACTGAAAGCCAGAACACCAAATAGATCAATTATTTGGCTGCTCTGAGCCATTATCAGTGTAAAGCCACAGTCCTGTTTCTATTGGAGAACACGAATCAGAGAGCAGAATTCTGGGACCGTTTCCTCTCTTTTGTTTTGTTTTATAAGATCCTTTGTTAGCTAATTGTGAAAGGACCCGACTCTCTTTGCTCCTAATGATAATGAGAGAATGAGCTCATTGGAGTCAATGTAGGACATGTCTGGGAGGTTTTCTTCGATGTCAGGAAGTGCTGGGCCCTTGTCTGATCTGGAAACTAAACAAACTCAAGCATTTCTTCTGTTTCTCTCTTCTTGCATCCTTTTGTTTTTCTGTCAGACAAAAACACATCTGTGAAAGGCTGGAGTTACTGTGCACGGGGATGAGAGGGGAGGAGGCAGGCCAAGCCCAGGCGCCCACGTGGCCCCGCCTCAGGACGTCTTCTCATGGGCTCCAGCCCGAGCAACTGCTCACCTTCTTAAAAGCCCCTTGGAGCTTCTAGGGGGGTAACCCCTTGGCCCTTCCTGGAGATGATTCTGTTGGGTCATGAGTTGTGGCCACCGGGGTGTTCGCCCTCCATGTCCCTCAGAACTGAAGGACACAGTAACGCCTCTTGGCCTCACTCAGCCTCCTTTGTCGACTCATCTTCTCTCAACTCTTAAATGTCAGTGCCACTCTCAACCCTATTCTTTTTCCAACCACACCCTCCTACAATCCCATTCATGCCCAGGGCTCCAGCCACCAGCCATAAACTAGCAACTCCCAGATTTGTGTGTCCTGCCCGAGCTGCTCGCCTCAGCTCCAGGCATCCATGACGCCTGCCAATCAGACAAAGCTAATAGGGAGTCCCAAAGGCACTTCATACCCAACAGACTTGACTCAGGCTCATCACCAACTCTTCCTCCAATGTCTTCCATCTTGGTTAACATTAGTAACACCATCCACCTAGGCACCAAGCCAGAGATCTCCCTTTCCTTCACCACCCCATTTACTTGGTCAAGAATCTTGTCAATTCTACCTTCCTGAATATTCCTTCTATTCATTTCTGTCTCCACAGTCACAACCCCAATCAAGTACTTGCCATCTCTTCCCTGAGCTATTGTCAGAGCCTTGTAAATGTCTCTCTGCATCAAGCCTTGTCTCCTTCTATGATGCTGTTGAAAGATCTTTATGAAATGTAGCTCTGACTCTGTTATCCCTCTCCCTTCAGGGATTCCCCATTTCCTGCCAGATTCCTTAGCATTGAACCCAACACCATCAAAGATCCAGCCCCACGCTACTTCTCCCAAACCACCTCTTGACACTCCTGCAAATTCTTCTTAACTTCTGGTCATAGAGCAAGCCTACGTGACTTCATGGCTCCCTGTCTTTGGCTCTGCTGTTCCTTCTGCCTGGAATGGTGTTCTCTCCCTTCCGGACATGGCGGACTTGTAGTCATCCTTCAAAGCAGAGCTCTTCATTGCCTTCCGTGTACTCCCTCAGCCCCCAAATGGACCTCAGAACACCAGCCATAGTGTGTTCTAAATGTAATCATCGGCAGCATCCTTATCTCTGGCGGGACAGACACCTCCTTGAAGACATTTTATGGCTAAATTATTTCCGCTTCCCCAATGTTCCAGCTCAGAGCTTGGCACAATGCAGGTATTTTCTGTGGTGATAAATGACTGACCATTGAGTGGATGAGCGAGTGAGTGAGTGAACGGATGAGTGAGTAAGAGGGTATGCAAATGAGAGCCCAGTGACAGCGATGACAATCACAAAACAGCAACCAGTATCTACAGCACGTTTTCCCACCAAACCATCGGCTCCATGAGGGCAAAAAACCTCTATTCTGCTCCCCCTGACTCTACAACACCAAACAGCCCCATCCCAACACACAGAATGAATCCATAATCTCATTTGAAACTCAGGAATTCTATTGGGGGGGGAAGGGCAGGTATTATTAACCCCCTTTTGTTGCCAGAAGACAGTGAACCCAAATAGGAATTGTTCCAGGTCATCCAATTGGGGTGTGTATTCCAGAAAAGCCAAAGTGCTCTCTAGGGTTTGGGAGGCCTGAGAAGTGAGAGTGCTTGCATTCTGTGTAGGGCTTCTCGAGCATTTGAATCATTTGGGATCTTATTAAAATACAGATTCTGGCTCAGTAGGCCTGGGATTCTGAGTTTCTAGTAAGCTCTAATCATTTTATTAAGCAATAGGCTTAATTCCTGATAAGCGCTAATGAACACCTCATAATGCAGTGCTCGGCCTGCATACACAGACTCCCACACTTTGAGCACCAAGGGGAGGGCTGGTTATCTCCAACGTTGCCCTTGGCCCTTGCATTAAGACATCATTTTTATTAAAAATCTACAAGTGAATTCATTTAAGCCCTGACTCAAAACCCAGGGCTCTTTCAGGGTTTTGGTTTTTGTTTTGTTTGTTTGGTTGGTTTTGTTTGTTGTTAATGGAGCACGTGAAGGACACACGGATGGAGCCTGATGGGGCAGGTTGGGGGTGGAGAGGGCAAGTGGTGGGGCGTGGGGGAGGCGAGGGTTCGGGGGACAGAACGGGCAGGCAGCACGTGCCTCGTGATGGGGCACGTGATTGTGGGCGGGGCCTGTGGCAGGCGCGTGCGTGGCTGCAGCATGCTGGTGAGGGCAAGACCCCAGAATCCACCTGCTGCCGGAAGGGTGGGGCTGAGGAGCAGTGGGTAATTTCCACCTTCGGCTACCTTCCTTCCTCCTTTGCATCCTGGAGAGATTTAGGCCCAGACAGGGCTGTCAAGCCTAACTGCCCCCTTCCGGGCCTGCCTAGAACCTCTCCGCAGACTCCTGTGTCTCATGGCCCTTTCAGGGGACGCTGCTTACAAGCGAGGGTCTGTGAGCCCAGGATGAGCGCTCTGGGTGCTGCGCTGGGGACCCGGATGCCTCCCTCAGAACCACTCAGAAGACAGGGGTCGGGGGAGCCCTAACGAGGGAGGTCCTCTTGGCAAAGCCAGGAAGATTTTAAAAGTCAGATGGGAAGACAACATTGTATGCATTTGTTTATGGTTTTCTATTGCATTCCATTTACACCATTAAAAGGGTTTGAGGTCGCTTAAAATAAACCTGCACAGGCAAAGTAACTGGGAAGAACAGAAGTTTGAAAAAGACAGGGCAACAAACTTGAAAAGCAGGATTCTGAAACCTTGGGAACCTGATGGGAGCTCAGGGCCTTGCTCTCAGCTTTTTTTCTGGAGAAAAACAAACATATCCGAGCATGGCAGTTCGTCACCACATGTCACCACAGTGGGAGTGTGGGTCCCCTGAAGGTCACTCGCAAGCCCAGGTTAAAAATGCCCACCACAGAATAAGGGGTGGTAATTAGGCCAGCGTCTTGGCTGAGAGGGCAACTGCTTTTGGACACCGAGGTCAGCTCTGGGATGAATCATGATGGCCAAGGGGAAAGGGATGCAAGATGAGCTGGGGGTCTGTTGGTGTCTGATGAAAAGAACACCAGTCTTGGGGTGCCTGGGTGGCTCAGTGGGTTACAGCCTCTGCCTTCGGCTCAGGTCGTGATCTCAGAGTCCTGGGATCGAGCCCCGCATTGGGCTCTCTGCTCAGCAGGGAGCCTGCTTCCTCCTCTCCTTCTATCTGCCTCTCTGCCTACTTCTGATCTCTCTCTCTCTGTCAAATAAATAAAATCTAAAATAAAAATATTGGAAATAAAAAAAAAAAGAACACCAGTCTTTCAGGGGAGAGAGGTGTTTTCTGAGCCCTCCTTCTCAGAGCACACATCACAACAGAACACTCGGTGGAAGACAGTTTCCTTTATTTTCAAGATTTTATTTATTTATTTGAGAGAGAGAGAGGGACAGAGAGAGCTAGCATGAGGAGGGGGAGGAGCAGAGGGAGAGGGAAAAGCAGACTCCCCACTGAGCAGGGAGCCCGATACGGGGCTCCATTCCAGGACCCCCAGATCATGACCTGAGCCCAAGGCAGATGCTTAACCAACTGAGCCACCCAGGCGCCCCCAGAAGGCAGTTTAGCATTGGGCTTAAGAATATGGACGTTGAGGCCACCTCCCTGGGTTCAAAGCAAAGGTCTACCTGTTACTAGCTATGTAAATTCAGGTAATTTAAAACTCTCCATGCCTCAGTTTCTGCTTTTATAAATTGGGGTTGTGTGGGGATCTGTTTTGCCATCGATAAAGCGGGGGTGCTGTGGGGACTAAACGAGTTATTACATGTGAATGTTTAAGACCGTGCCTGGGATGTGGTTAGCATCACCCAGCGTGAGCTCTGATGGGAAGGCAGCGTGCAGTAGTGATGACGTGCAGTCAGGTGGAATCTTGTCTGGATTCAAACTTCAGCTTGAGTACTTACCAGCTTTGTGACCTTGGTCACAAACTTGATGTATTAAGTTACATCGTGTCCCCCCAAAATCATGTCCACCCAGAACCTCAGAAGGTGACCCTATTTGGAAATGGGGTCCTTGCCGATGTCATTGTTAAGATGAGGTCTTACGGGATTGGGGCAGTCCCTAAATCCAACTACTGGTGTCTTTGTAAGAGGAGGGGACACACACCGGGAAGGAGGGCCTGCGATGACAGTCAGCGAGCGAGGCAGGTGCAACCCGAGAAATTCCACGGAGCTCTGGCACCGCCGGGAGCTGGGAGAGAGGCATGAGGCAACAGATTCTCCCTGACAGCCTCCAGAAGGAGCCAACCCTACTGACCTCTTGGTTCCCAAGTTTTGACATTCTGAGTTGCAACAGAGCAAATCTAAGTCATCCAGTTTGTGGTAACATGTGGTAACATGGCAGCTCTAGGGGCGAATGCAGTCGGATGACTGCAGTTCAGTTTCTTCATCTATAAAATGGGAATCAAAAAGTACCTACTTCATAGAGTTACTACGATTGCTTGAAATAATCTGTATAAAGCGCTTATCCTGTGCTCATGACGCGGTATATACAGGGTAGCACTTGTTTCCAGGTACAGCCACACACTGGGTACCCCCCGGGGTGAGGTCAGCAGGCTTCTACCCTTTGTCTGCACGAGACTTTTCAAACCCAGGCCCTGTGGACAAACCGTGATGTGGTTCCCAGTTTTTTGCTAATACAGATAATAATCAGATGACTTATACATGTATCTTTGTACAATTCAATGAGTAAATGAGTAGGATAAATTCCTAGAAGGAGTATTGCTGAGTCAAAGGGCCTGGACAATTGGGTAGATACGGCTTAACTTGCCTTGAAAGGGGGTAAACCGATGTGCATTTCTCTTCCTCGTGACCACGCTGGTCTCCCCCACGTCTCGTGAACACTGGGAATTCTCAGGCTTTCTCTTCGTCGTCAATGAGATGGATGGGAACCGATGGCTCATTTCTGAATCTGCCTTTCCATAGTTAGGAGTGAGCATCGTTCTCTGCTCCTAGGCACCTTAGCCATCTGTATTTTTAGGTGAATTGCTTGTTTCTTTCCTCTACATTTTCACTGGGCTGGTTTTGGTGTTGGTGTTTGGTTTGCTTTGGTTTTTTAGTAGGACTCTGTCTATTAAATAAATTAGCCCTTTTTCAATGAGGAGCAGATATTTCCCCCCCATTCGCCACTTGCTAATTTTCATGTCAGTTTTTCCAAAAATACAAAAACAAGCTCCAGGAGCTGAACCTTATGTTAAGCTGTGAGGCAAGGTGACAAGTTGTGTTTGTCAAATGGAGACTGAGAAGAGGAGCGAGGTCCACAGGCTTTTCTACAAACCAACTTTTATTCGACCAATGCCTTTGATTTATGGCTGTCAAAGCCAGTAGCAATGCAAGGTGTTCATTCATTTACTTAGGAAAACTTGCCTTCAACACCTGAGAGGTGCAGGTTTTGTTTCGGACCATGGGAGAGGGACACGCTTGCTCCCAAGTAGCTTTCAGTCTTGCGGACAGAGGGGCACAGTAAGACGATGTTTCTGATGGCCGGACTCTGTTGCCTCTCCCGTTTGCACTAAGACGTCTGGCTTGCTAGAGCCCTTTGCAGCTGGGAGAAAGACGACACGGAAGAGGCTGGGTCAGGTGAGAACTCACGGTGGCTTGCACTGGGGGAGTTGCAGAGAGGTGGGGAAAAGGAGCCCCAGAGCAGACCGTGGCCCGGCTTGCAGGCCGGCTAGTGTCAGGGGACGGTTTCAGAGCCCTTTCCTGGAACCCTGTTGCTCACAGTGATGCGTGCGGTGACTCAGACCCTGTGATGACCTCAAGAGAAGCAGAATGAAAGTACACACAGCTGCGTGCACCCACGCGGCCTTTCTAATTTAACCCGCTGGACAATTTTGACGGACGTGTAGACCTCTGAGACTCCCTGTGTCCTAGAATGGGGCTCATGGCAACAGCAGAGAGGGACAGGGTCAAACCCTGTGTTTAGCCTCCCTGCTTTTTCAGCAGGTGTTTTCCCGTATGACTAAGAGAATGAGATCAGCTGGGGGAAATAAAAGCAAAGAGGCCAAAAGACAAGTCTCTTAAAGAGAGATGGTCCCAGAGTCCCCATCCTCCCCACGCAGTGGCCCCAGACGTCTTTCCTAACTGAATCAGGCCTTAAATCTCATCTTTCAACTTCCGAACACCCACCATCAGTGGAGACCTCAACGGTCTCTGGAAGGCCTCATCTGGGACTCTGTCATCCCTGCTCACATGCTTTTTGTCACCCCTCCCCGCTAACTCCTGAATCAGCCCAGTGTATCTCTGGGCATTTTTTGCCATTAGAAAGTTCCTGGTGCAGATCGTGAATCCACGTCCTGGTAATCTATGTCGTCTGCCTGCTGGGGAGCCACAGAGTACATCTGTCCCTCCTTCCCAGGGTCAGCGCATTACAGGTGTGACCAGGTCTCTCCTGGTCCTTCAACTGTTCTTCATGTGACACCCTGCTCCCCTTCTCTGGACTCACCACCGCTCATGAGCAAAGGTCCAATTCACAGAAGAGGTCACCCACGTGGCCACCAGATGTATGAATTGTACTCAGCATCACTAGAGAGCAGGGAAACGCACAATGAGATACCACCACCCACCCGGCATCATGGCTCACGCTAAAATGAAAAGTACTGACCATAGCAAGAGTTGGCCAGGATGCAGAGCAGAGCAACTGGAACTCTCATCCATTACCAGTGGAAATGGAAAATTGGGCAAGTACTTTGGGAAACCATTTGACTGTGTCTACTGAAACTAAATGTACACTTACTCTGAGTGAGCCATTTGACTCCAGGGATGTACCCAAGAGAAATAAGTGATTATTTCTACCAAAAGGCATTTGTAGCCCTATTTATAATTACTGAATACTAGAAATAACTTAAATGTTCATTACCAGTAGAGTAACTAAATTATGGTGTAATTTGTTTAATGGAATACTACACATCAGTGAAAAAGAATGAACTCTTGCTAACACACAACACAGATGAATCTCACAGATATGATGTGCGTGAAAGAAGCCAGATGTGAGAACATACCTACTCTGTGTTTTCATTTATGTGATGTTCAAAACAGCTAAAGCTCATCTGTCGTTTTAAAGGTCAGAAGAGCAGTTACATTTGAGGGAGATGGGCTGGGAGGGGGTGTAAGAGCAGTCTGGTGGGCTGGAAATGGCCCATGTCTTCCTCTGAGTGGTGTTTACATAGGTCCAGACATGGAAAATTCAGGGAGCTGTGCTGCCAAGACTTGCACACTTGACCACATATAAAACCAATGCCTTATTCAAAAAACAAGGGAAAGAGTGGGGGTCCAGAGCTGAGCCCCAGCATGCCTTTCTTCAGCCACTGTACTTTGATTAATGCACCTGAGATCCCATCATGACCTTCGGGGCCAACATGTCACACTGTTGACTTACGTTGGGTCGACAGTCCCTTGAGGACCCCTAAATCTTTCTCATGGCTGCTTGGCTATGTCCACTCATCTCATGCTTATGGGGTTGGCTTGTCGGGTCTCAAGCATTGTGGGACCAAGACAAGGGGAAGGAAACCAGCAATCTGAACTGTATCATCCTTTATCTCATTCTCTCTGTACGGCACCATGTGTGTGACTTGGCCCCGGGGATCTCTGTGTGAGCGTTACCCTCCCAACTTCATTATAAGCATCCTAAGGGCCAGGAGATATCTTAATTTCTATCTGTGCCACAAAGGCCCACCATGCCCTGCACGTAGTCGGTTCTCAGTAAATACCCAATGAATTGGATTGTCGAAACTGAGATCCAGAGAGGTATAGCAGCTTGCCCAAGATCACACAGCAAGTCCTCAACCAACAGGACTTGTAACCAGAACCCCTGACTCCCATCCTGGTGCTCCTTCTGCTGTTGCCCAGTGGGCTCAGCTTCCTGTAGGGCGCAGGGACCGGAGAGGCTAATGGGTTGGAAGATACTAGGGAGGAAGGAAGAGGACCATATGAGGGGAGACAAAGCTGAGTCTGGGCCTGGGGTCTTCAGGATGTGTGTCCCGGGGAGAGGGCTGGCACGGGTTATAGGCGACGCAGTTGCAGAGACTGTCCTCTCCAAAGGACGCTGGGCTTGGGTGAAAGCTCTGTAGTTACTCTCTCGAAGTTCTTAATTTTACCTTTGGATTTCTATTTTTAAGTGAAGCTCCATGGCCAACAGAGCATGCACCAGGCTTAGTGCCTTGGCCTGCTCAGGGCCTCTCCTCTTGCTGCCTCTCCTCTTCCTGGGAACAGGGTCTTAGACCCCAGCTGCCTCACCTTCTGGGGCCCCCGGGGCCCGCCAGCCTCCCTGAAGCTACCACTGGGGATCTCTGGGGCATTCGGCTGGCAACGCTCCCTCTCGTGCCCCCTGGTCCAGGCACCTAGCGTCCCAGCACAGAGGTCGCAATACCCTCAGATGGCTCATTTCTGGGGGGTGGGGTGGGGGCAGGGGCCCCCTGCGGGACAGGGAGCTGCCTGGCTCCATCGTCTGGCCCCCCATCAGGGCAGGGTGTGTGTGTCCTGCTTCGGGCGGGGGAAGGGGAGCGGCAGCTAGTGGATTTGGCATGCGTGCTCTGTGTCGCAGCCCACGGGCACCCGTGTGACCCAGAAATGAATGAGAAAACACTATGACATGAGACCGTGAGAGAAAGGTAAAACTTTACATCTTTGTACCTTCAGCGGACTTTTCCCTGATTTTGAACAGAGGGCCCTATGGTCTTACTTTGCCCTGGACCCAGATGCGGCTAATTCGGCAGCCAGTCCCACGGGTGGGGGGGGGGTTCCTTCCCAGGGCCCGGTGGGGGTTAGGCGGCCGGCAAGGGCTCCCTGGGGAAGCAAGATGGTGGGGTATGTGGACCAGCAAGTGGCTGGGAAGCTCGGCCCTCTAGCCCGGCTCCCTGGCTAGATCTCAGCACAGGTGACACCGCGCCCCAAGGCACACTCACTCCTCGCTCTGCAGGGGACATGGAACTGCAGGCCTGGAAGTGCTTGAGGCTTATCAGCTGCAAAGCTCTCTGCACACTGCATGGTGATCCGTATGGTTCTTGCATCACATTCTAGGACCCTGTTCTAAAGCCTAAGCCTGGAGGAAGTTAAGCCGCCCAGAACTCCCATGACCTGCTTGTCTGCCTCTTGCACACCCTACCTGGCAGCCCCCAGCCCCCAACAACCGAGGGTTGGTTGACTTTATCCCATTGCGGGTCACTGGCCCGGGATGGAATTCGGTCGTCCGCCCAGCTCCCTGGGCCTGTGTCCCTGACCAAGCTGTGGTGACCAGGCCTTCATTCTGCGCCAGGCCTGGCTGCTCACTGAGATGTGGAGCTGAGTGGGGGCTGCTGCCCATCGGGCCCCGCTAGTGGGGGAGGGGACGGGGTGCTGAGGGGCGTGGGGACACAGTCGTCCCTGCTCCCTGGGAGGCTGTGCAGGGGAAGGCCAGGCGCTCTAATAAGGAGGTCGGGATGCCTCGCTCTCTGGAGAGACTGTGCCTCCAGGACTTAGCAGCACTTCAGAGGGCATGGAGGCAGGGAGGGGGCACTCCAGGCTGAGGGGACAGCCGGGAGGACTGAAATGTCAGGGGTGGCCGGGGCGAGTGGTCTGGCACAGCCGGAAAGAGAAGGCCTGGGCTGGACCAGAAGCTGGGAGGCCCAGTGGCCACCAACTCTCCGATGGCCTCCAACCCCAGGCTGAGGTGTTTGCTCTCTGTCTGTCACGATGGGGCCTTTGAAGGTGGCTTTCTGCTCAGGAGCAGCATCAGAACTGATGTTCATGAAGATGGTTTAGAGGCTGAGTTGGGCGTGGACAGGAAGGTAGGGGAATGAGGCAGGGGGAGGTGGGGGCGCTGTTGTGACAACATAGATTTTAAAAAGGCAAGCCTCGTGGAAACGAAGCACAGGGACAGATAGAAAGGACGGGAGAAAGGCAGGCTTCTGGTCCCAAAAGGACAAATACGGTAGGAGTCCACTGAGATGAAGTGCCCGGGGTAGTCACATTCACTGGGACAGAAAGAGAGTGGCGGCTGCCAGGGGCTGGGGAGCCCAGGAGGGCAGGATGGGAAGGTAGTGCTCGATGGGGCGAGTTTCAGTCTGGGAAGATGAACGAGTTCTGGAACTGGCAGCAGCGATGGCTTCGCAGCCATTCGACTGTTTCATGCCACCCAACGGATTACTTAAAAAGGTTAAAATGGTAAATTTTATTATGTGCATTTTATCACAATTTCGAAAACACTGTAACGTTTAAAAAATAAGAGAGAAAGAGAAAGAGACCTGGTGGGCGTGGGGACTGGCGAGGGTAGTGGGGAGGGGGAGTGCAGGCTGGCCCCAGGTGTGACCGAGGCTGCTCGGGGGTCACCCAGGTGGAGAGGGTGGGGGTTGGGAGGCGGGCCCACGTTCAGCGTTGGGCGTTGGGCATTGGGCATGTCGGGCCAGGGGCCTCCAGCAGTGCCTGGCAGGAGCTGGGACTGGAGAGACTGGCTGAGAGTCATCAGCTTATCCCTGGTAACCGTCCCCACCCAGGAGAAGATGAGAAGGCCCAGGAGAAGTGTGAGATATGAGGAGAGAGCTGAGCCCAGGGGACGGGTGGGCCAAGGAGAATGATCAGGGGGACTGAGAAGGAGGGGCAGAAAGGAAGGAGGGAACCCCAGAGAGTCCGAGCTCTTGTGGGCTGCAAGGAGCAGGGCTCATTCAAGGTGTCTGGGTGCGGTGGGGGAGCCTGTAGGAGAGAGGGTGGGCCTCCCAAGGATTGTGAGGGGGTGGGTTTCTCATGGGACCCCAGCATGAGCCACAGTAATCCAGGCCTGAGGGAGCAGGGCACCTCTGGGGACACAGCGTTCTCCATCTCTTTCTAGGTCCCGGGAATTCACCCTCCTCTGAGGACTCTAACTCCCCTAAATGTCTCTTCCCTCGTGGCCTCGGCTTCCACTGGTTCACGGTGGTCTCCTCGTCCCCAGCTTCCCCTCCACCTGCCTCCCTTTCTCCTTGTGTCCCTGTTCAGTGCTGCTGTGGGTTGCATTGCATCGCCCCAAAATTGTACCTGCGAATGTGACCTTATTTGGAAATAGGATCTTTGCAGATGATCAAGTTAGGTGAGGTCCTAAGGGCAGGCCCTAATCCAGTATGACCAGTGTCCTTATATTAAAGGGACATGTAGGCATAGACAGGTACAGAACAGGGAGGCCGCCAGCTCAAGGCCAGGAACGCCTGAGGCTCCCAGGACTAGGGGAGAGACGGGGACCAGATTCTCCCACAGAGCCTTCAGAAGGAGCCAACACTGCCAACACCTAGATTTTGAAGGTCTAGCCTTCAGGACTGACAACCATTTCTGTTGTTTAAGCCAGTCCAGTTTGTGGTACTTTGTTAAGACAATCCCAGAAACTAATACAAAGGCCAAGAAATAAAAGCTCATTCATCCAACTCTAAGCCACTTCATGGCTCATTGAGTAGCCGATCAATCAGTTGCCCTTGAGCCAGGCACCCACTTTGTCCAATGAGCTGAGAGGAAGTGTCACGCGGTGTAAAACATGGCTGCCCCCAGGGGTGCCTCATGAAGGAAGGCATGGGGAGACAGCTCTCTCCAGAGGAACAGTGCATCTCAGGCACTCTTGTGTCCCTGAAGCCAAGGGAAGAGAGAGAGATGCAGGCTTCGGTGATGAGGGATGATGACCTGAAATCTCTTTGACCAAGGTGTCTTCCAAGAGAGAAGGACATGAGGTGCTTGGGTGGCTCAGTCAGTTAAGCATCTGCCTTCGGCTCAGGTCATGATCCTGGAGTCCTGGGATCGAGTCCCACATCAGGCTCCTGGGCCAGCAGGGAGCCTGCTTCTCCCTCTGACCCTCTCCCCTCTCATGCTGTTTCTCTCTCTTTCTCTCTCTCTCAAACAAATAAATAATAAAATCTTAAAAAATTAAAAAAGAAGGACAAAGACATGAGAAGATCGGCTATGAAGAATCAACTTTGTAAGTCAGCCTTTCTTCACCCATCATCAAGATGTTCCCCGTGGCTGAAATAAGAAGACGGTATAATTGGAAAACATTCATCTGAACTTGTGACTCAGCCCCTCCTGACTTCAGGGAAATGCAGTCCATAAATCCAGATGCTGCTCCAGCGCCTCCTTCCAGAGTTTTCCCGTGGGGCTGGATGCTGGAAAAGCCATTAGCAGAAGTGATTGGACCCACTTCCCATGAAAGGTTTAAAAGTGCACTTGGTACTCCGAGAGCTTTCATTTCTGAAGCTTCCTGATGGATGGCCTCAGCCCTTGACCCACTAATTTTTACTCTCAACCTGCCTAGTTTTATTTCCTGGCACAGCCCGTAAGTTCTATTTCTTCACGTTGAGCGGCAGTCTAAGGCTTCGGCTGCTGAGAAGCAGGTGGCCAGATGCGCCGGCTGGTGTCACGTAGACACTAGCTGTGGAAGACTCAAGTTTTTCCACCTATCTTACATTTCTTGAGCCGCTCTTTTGTTTTTCTTACCAACTCTTACTCAGGACTCAATTTATAAAGCAGGTAAGAGAGGTGCCTCAGGCAGGCCATGCCGGGAGCTTCGTTGTCACCCACTTCCCGCTGCTCCACCCCCCCCTCACCTTGGGTTCCCAGTTCTCCCAAAGGATCCAAGAGGAGAAGGGACTTGCCCAAAGGCCCAAGGACACTAGACTGAAACCCGAATGTGCTCAGTCTCTACTAGCACATTTCCCCAGCACAGGGCTGGGCACTGGGGACACGAAGACAAATAAGACATAGGTCCTCCTGTGACAGGAGTTACAGTCAGCCGATAGGGCCTGGGGGAGCAGGAGGGGGTTGGAAGGCGAACCCAGTAGCAGCAGCAGGGCTGCAGCCTCATGGTCATGGCTAGAGCCTGTGTTGACCGCACAGCAGCCCCAGGCTTTGCACCTGATCAGCTCGAGGCCACTTAATCTTCACCACACCGTACGGGGGGAGCAAGTACTATTACCCGCTCACTGTTTGGCGTGATTGGCAACTTTTTACTTCCGCAGCTGAACCCCCCTTTCTTCAAGGGAAGTCTGGCATGGAGCCCCAAATAAACACATCAGGCAAAACCAAGCTGAGCCCCCTCACTCAGCCTTCCCTACATAACCCCTGGCAGGGTCCCCGGAGGAGCCTGGTTTAAAGACCACCCATCTGATCCAGTTTTTCGATGGCTCCAAGAGGCACAGGTACAAGCAGAGTTTCCCAGTCCACTTACGCTCATTTTACAGATGAGCAAACGGAGGCCCAGAGGAAGGGAGGCATTTAGCAAGGGGAGTCACCACCACAGCCAGCGCTCCAACCAGAGTCTTCTGAATCTCAGCACGTGTCCATCAGTGGCACCTCTGTTATTAGGAAATGGAAGCCTTTTATTACCAGCTATAAAGCATCAGCTCTTCCAAGCCACATTTTAAGGCTGAGCTTACCGAGGGCTCTGCACACATGGTTTTCACCTCCCTCCCAGCCTGTCTCTCCCTACCTCCGGCTCTCCACGTCACTGACCCCAGGAGGAGAAACTTGGTTTAGAGAAGCCCATTCAGGGAGCCACATAGGTGAGCGTGGCTTGAAGCTGACAGCTGCCTGGCTGGCCCAGGAGCCCTCTGCTCCTCCTCTCAGCTTATTTAAAGGAGGGTCTCATCTCTCTGTAACATTCACGAGATACTTGACATTAAATCCTCTAAAATAGGATTTTTGAATTCAATAGCACCCTGGACATTAACTTCCCTTCCCTGGGTGTACTAAGAGGGAGACTCTTCAGGAAAGTTCGTGATTGCACCCCCCTCAGGGTGGCATCTCTGGAGGTGGCCTGCCCATCCCTCCTTCAATGGGCCCCACAGTCGCCACCTACTTCTCTCTACTTGAGCCTTTGCAACTGCTCTTCCTACTCTCCTCTGTTCCCTTACCCTGGCTCATCCCTTCTGCAGGCTCTGCCTGTCACTTTTTTCTGAGGATTTTAGTGCAAATCATCTAAGAAATGAGTCTTCTCACAGAGATAGCAAGCATGGGAAGTTCCCAGCATCCCCAACCTGTCCCAGCTGGTCCTGTCCCCAAGTGCCTTCTGGTGTGGGTCTTGAGTGGCTCCCTCATGCGACCCAGAGGTGAGACTCAGGCTGTTACCCAGACTTGGCTTCATGGCACTGCAATTCCAGAAGCGCTTTCCCGGAGACATGGTTTCATGGTCAAAGACCAGGAAAATTCTGCATGTAACCTATTTCTCCTGGAGGGACCCAATGTGTGGAAGCATACTGAAAGTTTTGAGAAATCCTGTGGTCTCGGGTCCTGTGGAACTTTGGAGAAGCCAAAACCTGTTTGAGTCCCCAGAACGTGTTTGGCAGCCAGTTCAGAGGTGTCTCTGTGAATTAGTTCTGGAAGCCCCTGAACCTTTCAAGAGGGCTCCTCTTTGAAAGATGTTGCTCTCCTGGTTCCACTCAAGAAAAGCCAAATTAGGTTATTCTCTGAGAGCATTCACAGAGGGTTTTGGTTTTGGTTTTTTCCGTCTATACCAGAGCATTGTCAGCTGCTCGTGCTTTCTTTGGAAGTAAAAAGAAATGAATCAAGGGGGACCCATTTATGGTCTGAACATTGCATTCTTGGTTGTGGGCAAAGAAAGACGTCAGGCCAAGCCGAGCCATTCTTAGAGAAAAGGATGGCGCTGGGGTTTTCTGAGTTTGGGAAGCAAGTCCTTTCTTATCAGGCCAGCTGCCATACTTCTGCAAATATTACCGGCACGTGCACTAACACCACGTGCGTTAATGACACGTATCCCTACTTTCCAAAATGGAGGCTTTTCCTGTCAACTTAGTGAACTTTGTTTAAGTGCACAGACTGTTTTTAGTTAACAACTATGCCAGCTTTTTGAGTGATGAGTCGGTTGTCTTTTCCTCACTTTCCTTTCTCTCCCTGCTGGAAACTCCCATCAGTCCTGTCACAGAGAAGCCAGGGGCGCATGTGCGTGTGTGTGTGAGAGAGAGAGAGAGAGAGAGAGAGAGAGAGAGTAGGGGTCTAAGAACACAAACTGCTGATGAAAGCGATACTGATTGTGTTCGTTTGGGATGCCGTAACAAAATATGACAAACTGCGTGGCCTAAACAACAGAAATATATCGTCTCAAAGTTCTGGAGGGTAAAAGTCCAAGATCAAGGTGTTGGCAGGGTTAGTTCCCTCCAAGGGCCATCAGGGTCTGCTGCAGGCTTCTCCCTCAGCTCCTGGTGGTTTGCTGGCAGTCTGTGTTTTCCTTGGCCTGTTGGAAGCATCACCCTGCTCTCTGTCTTCATCCTCACATGTGTTCCTGAGGGTGTGTCTGTCCAAATTTCCACTTTTTACAAGGCCACCCGTCCTTGGATTGGGAGCTCACCCTGCTCCAGTAGGACCTCGTGCAAACTGAACAAATTATGTGTGCAATGACTATTTCCAGGTGACGTCACATTCTTACTTGCAGTGTGGCGCTGGCTTACGGAAGTCCTGGGGGTTAGAACTTCCACAGATGAATTTGAGGGGGGCACAGTTCAACCTGTCACTCCAGCGCTATGCACAGGAGTGCATTCTGTTCCGCAGCACTGAAGGAAGTCCTGAGCTGCTCCCTCACTTTTTAGCCTGTCAGCCTCAGAAAGGAGGGCTAAGTTTTCGGGAACAGGCTCAAACACAGAGATGCTGGCAGCTTCTGCTGCAAGCTGACATTTTCCAAGAGGAAAAGAGCGCAGAGCCTCCTCAAGGCTGTCTGATGGGACAAACAAAGGCAGGGAGAGGTTCGTTTCAGTAAAAAGCACCCCGTTGCGTGTGTGGCCCCGGGGTTGGGCTCTGGGGGTGGGGGATGGAGCAAACTGACACCCTGCCCGTGGGGACGCCACAGACGACGGAATGTGAGCTGAGAGTTTGGACCCAGTGAGGGCCGGGGTGAGCTTTGCTTGAGGGGATGGGGCGGGGGGGACACGGAGGCTTCACAGAGGAGGTGACATGTGAGCTGGACTGGTCACAGTACCAGACAGTTTGAGCCAACAGGGAGGACGGAGGGCTTAGGGCAGATCAGAGTACATACGGTGGTTCTAGAACTTCCTAGAAGCGTGATTTGCATGAGTCACTCAATCTCCCTAAGCTCCATGTCCTCATCCATAAAATGGGTAACAACAAATACCCACCTCAGTGGTTAAATTAGAAAATCCTTGTGATGTGCTTAACCCAGGGCATGGATATGGTGGTAAACGTTAGCCATTGTTGCCGGCTGCTTTTTGCTGCTTTTTGCGAGGCTGGAGTCGAGTTGTTGTAGGTGAAGGACCTGCAGGCAGCAGCTGTTCAGCGGATACCCCTCCTCTTATAAATCAGCTTCGGCAGAGCTTCCCGCCTTCATGTTTTCCCTCAGGGCACGGAGTGAAGGGTGGAGCTTTGTACAGAAAAACACTGGAACCTCCTGAAGAATAAAATAGCTTTCAAGCATTCACAAGCCATTTACAATTCCCTGTTTCCTTGGAATTAAGAGCCGTGCCAATATAATCAATTACAATTTATTCAGTCACATGCCATCAGGACTTTCACCTTGCACAGAGAATTAATCCAACTTAGTAAAGCGTTCTGCTGTGGTAGTTATTATCCCAGCGATTCCTAGAGCGTGCCCGGCCCCCACATGCTCGCCAAGCATTGATTTGCTCTGACAGAGAAAATCCAAGAAGGGTCTTTCTAAGGTTTGTCTCTTTCTGGTAGGTCATAGATCCCAGAAACTCAGAAGACAAGCACAGATTGTCTCACCATGTCGTACAGACGAGAACTAGAGAAATACCGGGACCTGGATGAAGATGAAATCCTTGGAGCCCTCACGGAGGAAGAGCTCAGGACCCTGGAAAATGAGCTGGATGAGCTGGACCCTGATGTGAGTAGGCACTAAAGGAGACCGTGTCATGACAGGTGCAGGGACAGCACCCATTACCACCTGGGGGCGGGACAGGGGCAGGCTTCCCGTGGCTACCACTTCCTGTTTCCTTCTGTGGCAATGACCCTGGAATAACACTGTCCTTTGCAGGGAGGGGTGTGTGTGTGTGTGTGTGTGTGGTGGGGGTGTGTGTGTTGTGTTTCTCAGGGTTGTCTAGAACAGCAGAATCAGTAGAATGTGTATATTCACAAAGGGAAGACATGTATTGTAAGGAATTCGCTCACACAATTATGGAGGCCGACAAGTCCCAAGACCTACAGTGAGCAAGCTGGAAATCCAGGAGGGCTGGCAGTGTGGTTCCAGCCTGGGTCCAAAGGCCTGGAGAACCAGCGGAGTTGGTGACATAGTTTCAGTCTGAAGGCCAGCAGGCGCAAGACCCAGGAAGAGCCGATGTTTGAATTTGAGTCTGTAGGCAGGAGGAAAGCCAATTACCCCGTTCAAGGCAGTTTTAAAGGTCAGGACGGTCAGGATTTTTGTTCTATTCAAAAACTTCAACTGATCGGATGTTCCCCCTCCCCCCACATTAGGGAAAGCAATCTCCTTTATTCAGTTTCAAATGTTAATCTCATCCGGAAGCATCCTTACACGCATGCCCAGAAAAATATTTATTGAAAAGTCTGGGCACCCCGTTGCCCTGTCAAGTTGACACATAAAATTAAACATCACAAGTCTATTCCTTGCCCACTTTGTACCCATACGCATCTGAAATCTTACTTCTTTTCATTATAAAGACAGTAACGAGGTCATAAGAGGAAGGTAGAGTCCAGAAGAGGAGGTGAAGTCCTTGAGTGGTCCTGTCCCTTTGGTATAAAATTAACCATGCCTAAATACTACGGTACAAAAATCAATAACTCTTGGGAGCACCTGGGTGGCTCAGTGGGTTAAGCCTCTGCCTTTGACTCAGGTCATGATCTCAGGGTCCTGGGATCGAGCCCCACATCGGGCTCCCTGCTCAGCAGGGAGCCTGCTTCCTCCTCTCTCTCTGCCTGCCTCTCTGCCTATTTGTGATCTCTCTCTCTCTCTGTCAAATAAAACAAAACAAAAAACAAAATCAATAACTCTTATGTTACATGATAAGAGAGTAAAAGAGGGGAAAAAAACCAAAGATACTTGCTTCACACACACACACACACACACACACACACACACACACACACACACCATGTTCAAAACAAAATAAGGAGGAAACCCTCGTGACAATTATAGTCTTTGTTTCTCTAACTGATCACATGGTTGCAGCTCATATTTATAACTATCTTCTTCCACTCCCCGTTCTGAATTCCCTTTGCCTTCAGCAAGCCCCTGTTGGTCACGATTCTTTGCCTGGTTGGATGACTCAAACCTTCATTCCTGAAGGGTCCAGGCCCGTGGTAGCCCTACTTGGATTGAGTTGTTGTCATTTTCTACTGAGTCTAATCAGAGGACATGGTGCTCATAAGAGGCACCATCAGCAATTCTGGATGCAGGCAGACGGTCTGTACCTCCATCATGGGGCGGCGGTTCAGTTCCACATCAGGCACCCCGGCCAGTACAGAAACTCCTCTGCCCACTGATTCAGTGGCATAAGGAGCCTCGAGTGGCGGGCGTCTCAACGTCCAGTCCAATGGAATTAGAGTTGTCTCCCAGTGGAAGCATTCCTCCCTTTGGGACTAAGACCTCTAGGCCAGAAGAGCATGAAGTCACAGGGACAGGAAGCAAACATGCTGCCAGTGGGTCACCAGGGGTCACAGTGAACAGGGCCTCTTCCATTTCTACCCTGGATTCCCGGACCCTCGAATCCTGACAAGGGGAGAAAGAGCACCAGGTACTGCACACGGATTCAGAGCAAGTACAGCCTTCTGGAGAACCTCGTCCCAGCCCCGCGAGGTACTGCTCCTTTCCCAGAACTGTATCCCGTCTGCAAAAGACAGTTCCACCGTTTTCTCCGGCTAGCTGCTGCGTGGTCGTGGGGACCTTGTGTCGTGGAAGGAATTAACTGAGGAATGAAGTACTTCAAGACTCCCTTTCCCTTGTGGGACATGATTTTATCATTGCATTTCGCAGTTGGCACATTTAAGAAGTGTGTTTAATGCTCGGAATTGGCCTCTGCAGTCGGGATCATAGGATCAAGGTGCAGGAGGCTCCCCGGTCAGGTGTGTGGTTCGGCCAACCACGATGGAACCGTGAACAGGGCGGAGAAGGGATTCCCAGGTGGCCTGGTAGACAGTGGCCTTCATCCTCTATCAATACCCAGCTCCCCAGGTCAGTGCTCAGTCCAGAGAAAGTACATAATGAATATTACTGAAGGAAGTGAATTTTCCATTTTGTTTATTTTTAGTTAAAAACAGAGCATTTCACACCTTTCTTTGAAAACCTGTCATGGCCCAACTGTGGTTTAACAGTGATCCATGAAGAGAAGAACACCACTACACCATTGCACTAACCCTCAAGTAATCACAGCTTGTGCAGAGGGAGAAATGCAGGACTAGAGATTAGCTGCCTCTTACCCTCCGTGTGACCTTGGGCCAGTTGCTGTCCTTCCCTAGGCCTCAATGTCCCCCATCCATGAAATGATGGAGTTGGGTGGTCCCTGGCCTTATCTCCAGATTCAAATAAAGGCCTTCTTTCTAGAAAACCCAGATACCCAGTCTAGGGGTCCTGGGTCCTAGGCCCCGTAGAATGACAAAGGCCTCTTGCTACTCATGACATGGCCGTGCCCAGCCACAGGAGGTGGACCCTCTGATGACGCCACTCCAGGGCTCTGGAAGGCAGGGTTGGTGCGAGAATACTGAGTCTCCTCCTCCCTCCCCTGCACCCCTGCTGCCCGGAAACCTGGGCTTCGGGAAAAACAAGCGCTATGGGCAAGGAATAGCCAAGCTTCCAGCTTTATTGCTGTGAGATGATTCTGTTCTAATTCGATCCCAGACCAGTCACATAGAACTAGACAAATGAGCAGCTTTAAAAAGTGAGAACCAGAGGGAGATGCGGCTACTTTTGTCGGCTCAGTAAACATGGCATAGTGACCTGCCGGGTGCCAGGCCTTGTGCGGGCCACCATGGGGGAGCCTGGCAGTGACCCCGCCCTGCCATGTCAGTGCCCTCAGGCCAGGGGACCTGGGCCCTGGGATTTTTCTGAGTCAAGAATAAAGCCAAGAATTCTAGACCAAATGGAGGTCATGAGCAAAGTTCACATACAAAAGGTAACTGGGGACAGTGGTAATTAGAATCTCAGTGCGGTTTCTGTGAGGGGTTAGATGACCTTGGAAGGAGGTTTTGGCTGGATGTGGGGGGGGGGATGGGCTGCACGGCCAACTGGAGAGTTTAGACTTTTCTCCATAGGTCTGAGGACTCTTTGAGGGGCAGTGACTTGGTGGACTTGCTGGTTTCAGGAGCTCTGAGGACAGATGGACCAGAGGAGGTGCCATTGAGATGGGTGGGAGGTGGAAGGCCCAGCTGGTGGTGGGAGAGTTCCTTTCCCAAGCTAAGGAAGGGCCCTGCCCTTCCCCACAAACTTTCCACCATATTGCAGACTCTTTCTGTCCCCAGGGCAATGAAGAGCAAGGCCTGCCGTCTCTGGCCATCTCACTGTTGGAGTTGCTGTGGGCCACTGGGTGGGGATGGGGTTAGATGAGCCTGTGTCTGCAAGTCACGTGGGTGATGCCAAAGGTCCGACCCAAACATCAGAACTGAGCGGGGCAGGGGGCAGGTAGAAGAACCTTCTCAGGACTGGAGTATGGGCCCTACCTAAGGCCTCTTGGAGCCCCAGCTGGGAGCTCTGTTTCAGCTCTAACCTGCCAAAGGGCTCCCCCAACACCCCCCCAAAATCAAGGTCTCTGGCTTCGGTAGCAAATTCCCCCTCACTCAGCCAGTACCCCCAGCCTTCCTCCCAGAAGATCAACAGGAAGGTGGGTTCCCACTGCAGGGACGGAGAACCTGGGGCCCAGAAAGCTAACTTGCCCCGGTCACAGGACCAGGGTGTGGAGACTCGGATTCCAGACAGGCTCCGAGAGCTGTCTCAGCTTCCACTCCAACAGGAGGAAAATAAACGTGCTTTTGGATTTGGAGGAGGGTTGAGCAATCCAAAGACCCATGATTCTCATACCACTGTGGTTTCAAAATGGACATTTTCAAAGACCCCTTTCTCTCTAAGTTCAAGAGCAAGGAAAGAGAAGTCAGAGAGAAGATAGGAGATAACAGAGACCAGTGGGGTTTTTTTTTTGTCCCAGCCACGCAATTGGTCCCTTCAGGGAGATGTCTCTGTTACCTGATTTGCAAGTCAGTGTGTGAGTTTTGAAAAGATCTAGTGGGCTCCCTACTTTCTGAGAACACAAACATTTCAGCTCAGTTTCACCCGTCCCTGGCCCGTGTTCTGAGGTCAGCACAGGGAGAAGCCAAAGGTATGCAGACCAGGAGAGGTCTTGGTGCCAGCCGTGGGGAGGAGCACAGGGACCAGGAGAGCCCATGCCCCCAACTTTCAGAGCAGGAACTGACCAAGAGAGGGGAAGGAGGTTGCTCTAGGTCACACCTCCCAACGGAATGAGGTCAGGCCCCAGGTCCTCGGCCTTTCCTGGGACACACTATGTGGTTTCTACTTCCATTTCTGTTTAACAGGTGCTTACATGGCACTTCCTATGTCCAGGCACTGTTCTAAGCACTTTGAAAATCTTAATTCATTCAACCATCATCATAATCCTGTGATGCAGGCACTGTTATCAGCCCCATTTGGCAGATGAGAAAACTGAGAGGTGGAGTAAACTGTCCAGGGTCCCACCCCTAGGCAGTGGAGGAGCCATGGCATGGTTCTGAGAGCCACTCTAAAGTTCCATGGGAGACTCAGAAAGAGAGTTCGAGCCACAGATGTGCTCTGGTTTTGTAACTGCGGTGAGCACTGGATGCAAAGTCATCCTCCTTTCCTCCTGGAAGCAACCTGAAATGCACAAGCCCATGTTGGGTCCTGGCTCTGCTCCCAACTCAAGCACGTGTCTTCCGTCTTTGGAGCTCAGTTTCCCTCTCTGTAAAAGAGGGTGCAGTCAGCCTGGATGCCTTCTGACACCCCCTCCAGCTCTAAGCAGCTATGGTTTGATGATCAGATCCTGGCAGCCTGATTACCTGAATTCAGCTGACACTTCAGGGGGTTAGGGTTTCAGTGATGCAACTGTTAAGCCCCGGGGTCACGTGACAGAGTAGAGTACTCGGAGTTGGAAAGAGGCTTTGTTTCCAGCAGAGGATTCCAAGCTCGTGCACATAAAAAAGAGGGGGGGGGGGGAGAGAAAGAAAGCAAGAGAAAAAAAAGTCCCTGAAACTTTCTATCTCTCACTCTGCGGCCTGGAAAAACTCGAGCTTATCATGACATTGTTGCCCTTGGACTCCCGAGGGAGAGGAATGCTCTGTGTGCTAAAAGTATCCACTGTTGACTGATTCCCCAAGAGGATCTGCCCTTTCTCGTCTCTCTGGAGTTAAGTGGATGCCGCCGTGGCGCCGAGCCAACTCCTTGGTTCGGATTGCCTTTGCACCAGGGAGTCGGGGAAAAGGGACAACATACAGAATCACCGAAGACCGAGGGGTCACACTGTGACTTGCGCAGGGCGCCGTGTACCGAGTTCTTATGGGATCAGTAGGTATTGACGTATACTGGTTGCACCGTGGGCAAAGCTTTGAGTGGATGATCGCATTTAATCCTCCGACAGGTTCGGTCACGGGCCCCATTTAAAGATGGGGAAACTGAGGCTCAGAGAGAGGACATAACCCGCCCAGGCTGTAACGCAGACGGTGCTGGGATTCCAGCCTCCAGTTCTGCCCCGAGAGCCTGTGCTATTAATCACCACCTCCTGTGAGCACCCGTGGGCTGGGGCCTGCCTGGGCCTGGGGTGGGGAATGACCAGCAAGTTGTTCCTTCCCGACACAATTTCCTTTGAAGTTGTTAGGTGAGTTTCACCATCCATACTATCTTCTAAAACAGAAAGAAAAATACCACCATTAAGATCAAGAACTTACTTGTAAATATTGCTTGATAATGAAGCTTTGGGGAAAAGGAAGAATTTTTCTTAAGTATCTCAGTAAAAGGATTAAAATATTAGCAGAAGGGAAGATGGTAGAGATAATCCCAACCTTATAAAGAAATCGGGTTCTGTGGGTTGGTTTTGAAGTCAGCCATTGGGAGGCGATGGCCGGTTAGAGCCACGGAAACAACAGTGGAAAGCAACGGTCTCCCTGCAGGGCCCCAAATAATAGTCATAGCTCCTTTCTCTGCGGAGGGCTTCTTACAGGCCAGGCTCTGTGCCAGGTGTTGTACGGACATCACCTCTACGAGGATCCTATGAGATCGGTCCTTAAAGGTTGGGGTCCATACATCCTAAAAAAAGAAGTGGATGAGCAGAATCAGGCCGCTGGTAGGTGGAAGACTAAGCTCAGGCAGACCTGTTTCTCCTCGTCCATAATGTATCAAGAGTTCTGAGAACAAGTGTCCATGAACAGCAGGAAGAAACGATGGAGGAGAAAACCTGGAACTGTAGATTCACAGCGCTGGAAGGACACCTAGAAACCGTCGAGCCCTCCCTCCCCCGCGCCCTGCATATATGTACGTGATGCAGGTAAAGACACTCTCATTTATGGGTCCCTCCTGGACACACGTCATTCACTCAGTGCTTTATGCATTTCACTGAATCTTCACACCAACCCTATGACATAAGAAGTAGTATTGACATTGTAATGATAAAAAATCAAAACAACAGCAGATCCCCCTGCTGAAGCCCAGAGAGGGCAATGTTCTTATTCAAAGTCACACAGCAGGTCAGCCACAGACCCAGGAAGAGAACGGGGGACTTCCTGTCACACAAAATCCTTAAGTCCTCCCTGCTCCCCAAATGGCACCCTGTGAGCCAGAAGACGCTCTTGGCCACGTGGGAAGCAGCCAAGTTTGGTCCACAGGGCTATGGTTCTCCCTTACAACACAAACCAGCAGAATTGTGAGCCCAGAACAGAAGTAAACAGTTGAAATGGAAAGAAATAAATCTCTGCTCTAAAAATAGGCGCACATCCTTAGAAACACTGCCGGCCATGTGCAGAGCCAAGGATGGGCCTGGCAGGGTGAGGGTGAGTGAGGCCAGGTGTCAGTGTGTCCCCACCCTAACCTCTGTCTTCTGGCCCCATGACTACCTCCCTGCAAGCTCTCCAGCCTCCCCGGAAGCCCTGCTTTCTCCTCCGCTCCTGTCCTCATTGCCTCTTTGCTGGGGGATCCTCTTGGTCTTGGAGCCCTTCACCCCTCAGTTCAAAAAGCCTCCCATTTTTCAAGGCCCAACCTCCCTGCCTGGCCCCCTCCAAGCCACAGCACTGCGCCTGCCCCACACTGAGGACACTGAGCAATTTCCGTTTTGATTTTGACATTTTTAATGGGAAACATTCAAGACGCATAGGAGAGTACAGACGATACTTATGTTCCCTTCATCTAGATGTAACGAGAGTAAAAATTTTACCTTATTCTATTCAGATCACCCTTAAAAAAATCACTGTAGATAAAGTTTCTTTAAGATTTTATTTTATTTGAGAGAGAGAGAGAGCAGGGGCCAAGGGGTAGAGGGAGAGAGAGAATTTCAAGCAGACTCCATGCAGAGCATGGAGTCTGATGTGGGCCTCAGTCCCAAAACACTGATACTGTGACTTGTGCCAAAACCAAGAGTTAGACACCCCCACAGACTGTGGCACCCAGCCGCCCCTGTACGTGAAGTTTAAGCCCTGTCTCCCCACCACTAGCCTCTTCCCCACCTCTCCCACTCTACTGAACATTTCTACTTGCGAGGCAGCAAACTGAACACTCAGCTCAGGTAGGTAATATAAGTAAAGGAAGGAAGATGTGCCAGTTTCTTGAGGCATGTGGCCATCCTGGTTCATCTTTCCCTTTTCCACTCTTAAGAGAGATGTGGACCTAAGAAAGTTTTCACTTGCAACTTAACCTCCCAGGAAGAACAGTAACAACACAGTCAATGATGAATGGTAACTGATTCTAGACCTCCGTGTCAGCGACTGTAGGGAGTGGGGTGGCGGGGGGGGGGGACTAAGGCAAACAGGAGAGTTTGTATTTGACTAAAGGCTATTTGCTGTTCAGCCCCACCAGCTCTTGCCAATGTGGAAGGGAAGGCCCGATATTGCCACATCGTTTAATTTTTCAAGAGATACTGGAAATCTGAATTTTTTTAGCGGTAGGGGTGAGGGAGAGGGAGAGAGAGAACCTTAAGCAGGCTTCACACCCAGTGCAGAGATGATGCAGGGCTCAATCTCATGACCCTGAGATCATGACCTGAGCCTAAATCAAGAGTCAGATGGTTAACCGATTGTGCCAGCCAGGAGCCCCTGGAAATGTGAAGTTTTATGCACAGGTTCCCTCTTTTAAAATGTTGATGCTGCATTTAAATGCACAGACCAAACCAACCCAAGTTTTGGCATTTGATCGGCCTATAGGCCTCCTGGTTTGCAACTTAGCTGCAAGTTCTGAATGACAGGCTTTTGTGTTTATTTACATACACACACGCATACAAGTTGGTATAAGTATGGTTAGATATATGAAAAGCACCTAGCTCAAGGCTTGGCACACAGTAACAGCTTAATAAGTGTTTGTTGAACCTGAATATACGATTTGCCCACTAGAATCTAGGCCTCTTGAATTGGAGCCATGCTGTACCACATAATACAGTGCAGCCAGGGACAGTTGTATAAGTTGTGCATTGCAGGAGACATTGTTCACATAAACCAGAGAGCAAAAAATGTAATTGAAGTTGTGCAGTACACAACTTGCACAATCAGATGTCAATATTCTGAGTGTCCCCATCATTCAGTATCTATTTAGTTGAATGGAAATGAATAATTATGCCCTATGATGATGAAACTAACCAGCAGTAAGCTGCATCTGTATGGAGTTCACACCTTTCTTCTGAGGCTTGAAGCTAAAAAGGCTTTTGAACTTCATTTTAGAAAAGGAGAATCCAAAGTCAGAGAACACCAAGTGCACTGTCTGTGGCTTCACAGCCCTGGGATGAGAACCTAGGTTGTCAGTTAGGATACAGTTCGATGGCAAGTATAAGAGACTGAAAATAGTGTGACTTGAGCAGCGGTTTATTCATCCTTCAAGTTCAAGTGCAGAAGGGGGCTGTTTAGGGCTGGTATGGAGCTCAGCTCCCCACACTTCCCAGAGTCCCAGATTCCATCCAGCTCAGCTCGGGCCAGCCCTGGTGTATAGTCCTCACCCTCGTGGTCCAGGGTAGTGGCCATCAGCCATCAGACTAGAGGAAAAGGGAGAAAAGGAAAGGAAAAAGCCATTATGTAAGCGTCCTTTAAGGAAGGTTACTAGAACTCCCCACTGGACCCTTCTTATTGACCACAACTTTGTGACATCACTCACCCTACCTGCAAGGGAGCCTGGGAAAAGTAGTCTTTAATCTCAGAGGCCTTGTGCTCAGCTCTGAGTAGAGTGCTGTTAGTATCAACGAAGGGGAGGCTTTATATCGGGGACTGTTTGGAGGCTGTCACTGTGAGTTTGCCAGTTTGATGGCCTGAGGTCCCACTCAGCCAAAGCCTCCACGACAGAGTTGGGAGGAAATGAACCATATCCAGGCCCTCGAAGGAAACCTCACAGAAGGTCAGCCTGCATTTCCCAAAACTCCCATCCGTGAACTGGCCCCATCCTGGACACCCCCACCCTGGCACATTTCATGTGCCCCCTCCCCCAGCCCTGCCCGGGGCAGCAATCAGGTGGCCTGACCGATAGCTTGGGGCAGCAGGTGTGATGCTGACCTGAAGGGTGTCCAAGTAACACCAACCTTCCCCAGCTCGAGCAGCAGGGCCGTGTGGATCGGGACTATTCAGAATGCGTGTTCTTAGTGCCCGGTGCTTGGCGCTCGGGAGGCAGGGAAGATGAAGATACATCCCAGTCAGTCTCTCCGAGGAGAGAGACATAGATAGGCTCCCAAACAGATTAGGGTGACATTATATAAGCACAGGCAGGATGCCTAGGGGAGTTTGGACAGAGAATTTCCAGATCGATGTGGGGAGCACTGCAAAAGGCAAACGGGGTGCCCAGGGGAAGGGCTTTAAAAGACAGATGCAGGGGAGGAGGTGGGAGGGAATGCCAGGCAGAGGGCACGGCCCGAGCACAGGAACGGCCACGTGAGAGCAGGGTGCGGCTGTGGAATGTGGAGCAGCCTGGAGAGGCCAGGACCGGGGATCCTGGAAGACGCGAAGAAGATCGGGAGGGGGGAGCAGGTTAGGGTCAAATCGCGTAAAGTTCTCTGTAGCAGGCTGATGAATTCTGTTGTGACTCTGTAGGTTAGTGGAGGCACTGAACATCTGTGCGTGGACCAGGGAGGGACACGGTCGGTTGCTGGTATTGGTGAGGTCTGGCTAGCTGACAGGAGGGGAAAGGAGTAAAGAGGGAGAGGTGTGGATCAGGGAGGCCAGCCTGGAGGTTGCTTTTGTGCTCCCGGCCGGAGGCACACCAGCCTGAACAAGGATGGTGTGCACGGGATGGAGACATTTCCGAGCCCTGCGGCTTCAGACTCACTCAGACTCCTTCCCCCTGCAGGCCCTGCCCCTCGTTCTGCCTCACCCCTGTCTGTGATGTGCTTTCTGCTCCCTGTAACACCCTCCCCTCCGTCCTCCTGCCCTGGCTTTTTCCTGCCTGGGACAATGGGGCCCACCGAGCTCGGGAGCCACCTCCTCCAGGAAGCCGAGTACAATTGCTCACACTCGGACGTGGGTCTCCCCTGTGGCTGTGAGCCCTGTGGAGCAGGATCCCACATTCATTTTCTCAAGATGCCTGGGGCGCAGCACAGCAGTAGAACATTGTCCTTGTATGTGAGGCAGAAAAAGAGGATCAGAACATGAGGAAGGGACGGCTTGGCCCACCTTGTGCTGTGAACACCAGAATGAGATAAAATGTGCGGTTATTACCAGTGGGCCCCACCTCAGCTACTGGACTTGGGCCACAAAGGTACCTTTGGATGTCAGCTCTACTGCCCTGGAAGAGTTGACTGGGGAAGGTAGCAACTATTGGGTGTCGCTGGTCCTATAGCAAAGTCAGGGCAGTGGAGCCAAAGGCTTGAATCTTCTAGAAAGAAAGATAAGAGAGGGAGATGGCCCGAGTGTGTTGGGGTGACAGTATGATTGAAGACAGAGGGGCACTTAGATGTTTGGACTCCGCTTGTCCCCTCTGTGCCTGGGGCATGAGTGGCATGGACCCCTTCGCCCCTGCTATACTCTTGGGGTAAGTCCCCCCACGTGTGACAAGAAAGCTCTGTTGACGGGACGCCTGGGTGGCTCAGTCAGTTAAGCATCAGCCTTTGGCTCGGGTCATGGTCTCAGCGTCCTGGGATCAAGCCCCGCATCGGGCTCTCTGCTCGGTGGGACGCCTGCTTCTCCGTCTCCCTCTGTGCTCTCTCTCTCTCTCTCTCAAATAAATAAATAAAATCAGAAAGGAAGGAAGGAAGGAAAGGGAGGGAGGAAGGAAAGAAAAAAGAAAGGAAGGAGGGAAGGAAAGGAAAGGAAGAAAGAAAGGAGAAAGCTCTGTTGAAGCCCCACTGAGTGATTTCTAGTGGAATCTAGAAGCTGCTGGTCAGGAATGCAGAGGCAGAGCACTTCACATCATCCAGGCCCCTGAGAGGCTAGGGGGCCTCATTTTATAAGGGGAAGCAGACCTGGCAGATAACTGAAAAATTAAAGTCCTCAAGTCCGGTTAAAAAAATTATTTTTTTTGGCCAAATACCTTGTAAAAGGTAATTGTGTGACTGACTGACCTATAAAATGTTTGGCCTTGGCGATGTGGTGGAAAGGGGCACTAGGGTAGGCTTAGGTCATTTAAAATGGTGTCGGGGGTGGGAAGTCAGGGGGCATGTTGGGCAGTTCAGCCTCCTGAATTTCACTCTTACCCCAGGACAGGAGCTCCGTGCCTCAGGGCCTCAGTTTCTCCATCTGTAAACTGAGACTCGTTTGATAAAGAGGTGAGCTCTGGCTTTTTAACACTTGGAGAGGAAGCCTGGTTCTCACATGGCACCACATCTGGTTTCCAGGATCTGTTCCTAGAGGAAGCCTGTCAGGTGGGATGGAACATTTTCTGTGGCTTGGAAGTCAAGATTCCTGGGCTCTCGGTCCAGCGTATGACCTCAAGCTACGCCCTTCCACTTGCTGACCCTCGGCTGGTGTGAAGACATTGTCCTCCATGGGGCTCCTCTTCCGGGGAGCTGTGCGGGGTTCAGTCACAGCTCAGGAATCCGGGACTCCTGGAGCTCGGACCATGGAGGACCATGCACCTTTTATATTCCCTTGTCCTTAGATGTAGCTGCTTCACTTGAGAAAAGTGATAAATTTGCTTGTTTATTTTGTCGCTATGAGGAAGCAGGTTAGGGTACATGTCATGTATGATGAGACACCAGCCTGAAAATGGTCATACTGATTTTTGGGCATGCTAATTATATATAGTGTCATCTGTATATAATTTCAGGCTTTCTGGCTCTTTCTGTGCCTCAGTTTCCTCAAGTGGAAATGAAAGAATTGGTCCAGAGGCTCTCTTAGAGCTTTGCAGCCCCTTTAATACATTGTGTGTGTGTGTGTGTGTGTGTGTGTGTGTGTGTGTGTGTGTGTATGTCTGGACAAGCCCACAGCAATCCTAGCTGGGATGGTTTCTAATGTAGCCCTAACTATCTATAGCAATGATAACTGTGCAGATGCTTGATATTTGGCCTTACCGGCCCCTGTTGGCAGGGTGTTCAAGCTCCTCACAGCCCCGTTAAGGATCTGTCAAAGTTTCCGTTGTCCTTTGGACAACTGGACTCCAGAGTGCGGGTGTGAAAGTCAGATTCAGATGATAACTTGCCAAGGTGCACATCCGAGTTTTAATTTTCCAGCATTTAAAAGGAAGTCACCATTTAAAAACCCACAAGTAGGGAACCACAGGAAGAGCCTGCCTGATTTTTTCCCTATGATTATTTCTAGAAACATATTTAAAAATTTCATGTGTTTTTATAATTTTTAAAACCACTACATTGAAAACTCAGGGATTTACCTCTTTCTTCCTCTAGTCCAGAGCCTGACATGGGCAAGACACTCGAGTAAATATTTGTCAAATAAATGAATAAATATCTTGACTTTGTCTACACAGAATTCTAGTCTGATCGGAACCTTAGATCAGACATGACAAAGCGGCAGATGTGTGTTCCATGACCTGAACATTGCTTTTAAACTATTTGCACTTTGTGTCAATATTTTAAAATCAAGTGCTTTCATGTAAAGATGAGCAGATCTAAAAGCACTGCCCGTATCCTTACATGCTGATAATCCTGGAGCTGGATGGTGTAGAGGCACCGGATACCCCCATGTGCCCCAGTCCCCACCACTCCCAAGCATCTCACACATGCCATTTTAGCTCAGATCAGAGAGCCGCCCTCGTCACACAAGTACATTTTGAAGTGGAAGGAAGGACGTGAAGATGTGTTCTGAGTCCTAGGGACGGAGCTTGTCCTCCCAGAGCAAACCTCACCCGTCATGAACCTGTCTTTGGAGGGAAGATGCAGGTGTGGCATGTGCCTGTCAGAACCTGTCGTCCCCTACCCCGATGCACCGCTGATGTGTGCCCTGGGGGAGCCAGACAGAAGCTTCCCTTAGAACGAACTACAGAGAAGGACGTGCCCAGCAAATTCCCCCTGCATGCACTTGAGACCAGGAGAATGAGACAAGTTCCTCAAGGTTAGAGGTTCCGATGACCGCAGGCACTGCAGAAGTATACAACATTTGCCCATGACGGAGAGGCTGGCAATAGACTTGTTTGCCAGTCAGTGCAGCCGACCCCTGTTTAGGATCTTGGTTAATTCGAAAAGTGGAAACAATGCCGTGTTTTCCATACAGGCAGTAATGGACACTCTGCTCTCATTTTACTCCACTTTCCCCATTGACCTCCCCTCTCCCCAGTTGCTCCAAATTAGAAAACTCTTTGTGGGGTCCTGGCCCTGCCTGCTAGCACACTGCCTGGACACACGGGGGTGTTTGCTGAATGACCAAAGAATATGGGAATGAAAGAGACATCTCCACACGTACACGTTCACCAGACGCTCTTCTGGTCAGAGCCACCAACAAAATGTTTATGGGAGATCTTTTCCTCACCGGTGAGATAACCTGTCTCTGAGACTCAGTTTTAGGTTCTGAGAGTCCTGAGAGATCCAAGGCAGTATTTTTTCGCCCATTTAACTTCTCCATGACTAATTTACACAGTGAGGCTCACCACATCATCAAACAGGACACCATTTTAAATTTGGCCTGCTCTGGCCTGGCCAGTCTCAGCATCACTACCAGCCATGGGCTTGCAAAGAACCTTCTGTCCCCTGAAATCCCTGACCTTTTAGCTACTGCATTAGCCATTTTTCTAATTTTCCCCTTGACAACATATACCTTTTTTTTTTTTTTAAGTAGCCTCCACGCTCAGCATGGAGTCCACTGCGGAACTTGAACTCACCACTCTGAGATCAAGACCTGAGCTGAGATCGAGGGTTGGCTGCTTAACCGACTGAGCCACCCAGGCTCCCCGACAGTTGTCATTTTAAATAACAGCTTGTGGGGCGCCTGGGTGGCTCAGTGGGTTAAAGCCTCTGCCTTCGGCTCGGGTCACGATCTCGGGGTCCTGGGATCAAGCCCCGCATCGGGCTCCCTGCTTGGCGGGGAGTCTGCTTCTTCCTCTCTCTGCCTGCCTCTCTGCCTACTTGTAATCTGTCTCTCTCTCAAGTGAATAAATAAAATCGTTAAAAATAAATAAATAAATAAATAACAGCTTGATTTGAGATATAATTCACATACCGTGAAATTCACCCACTTAAGTGTACAATGCAGTGGGTTTGTTTTTTTTTTTTAGTATATTCACAGAGTTGTACAACCCTCACACAATCAACATTAGAACATTTTCATCACCTAATAGAGAAACCCCTATTTCTGTCCAGCCTCCCCAGCTCAAGGCAACCACCCGTCTACTTTCTGTCTCTAAGATTTGACGCGTCACATAAATGGATTCCGATACTTTAGTCCTTCGACTCGCTTCTTGCACTTAGCACAATGTGTTCAAGGTTTTGCCTATGTTGTAGTGTGTATCAATGCTATGTTTCTTTTTATCACCAAGTAGTGTTCTGCTGTATGATTTTACAATATTCTGTTTATGCATTCATCATTTGATGGAAGTTTGAGTTGTTTCAACGTTTTGGCTACTCTGAAAATGCTACTGTGCCTCTATTCCCACCAACACTTGTGATTATCTGTCTTTCTTAGTATAATCACCCTGGCAGGTGTGAAGTAGTGTCTCATTCTGGGCTTGACTTGCACTTCCTTGGTGGCTAATGATGTTGAGCATCTTTCCATATGTGCATTGGCCATTTTTATGTCTTCCTTGGAGAAACATCTGTTCAGATCATTTGCCTACTTTTAAACTGGGTTATTTGTCTTATATATTGGGTCGTAAGAGATCTTTACGTATCCTGAATACTAGACCATTCCCAGATAGATGATCTGCAGAAATTTTCTCTCAAATTGTGGGTTTCACATTCTTGCTAGTCTCCTTTGAAGCATAAGCACTTTTAATTTTGAGGAAGTCACTTTATCCATTTTTTCTTTTGTTGCTTATTGTTTTAGTAGCATATCCAAGAAACCATTGCCTAATCTAGGGTCACAGAGATTTATGCCTATTTTCTTCTAAAAGTTTTATAGTCTTAGCTCTTATATTTAGATCTTTTATCTACTTGGAGTTAATTTTTATGTATCATGTGAGATCACATGCCATTTATGAAAACAAGTTAAAATGATAAATAACCAGGAGTTATTTACAAAATATGCAACTGTCTTTGGTTTTAATTGAATATCCTGTTGTTTTATTAAGTATACCACTTAATGGGAAAAAACTTTAACCCCTAAAGAGGTTATATTCTCAATATTTACTTTAAAAATCCAATTAGTGAAGTTAGAAAGGGCCTTTGATTTTTTTGTTTCTTAAAAAATCAAGTGCTTTCAGTTTAACAAATTTAAACAAATTTAAACAAATGAAACCATACTTTAACCTGATGTATAAGTAATATTTTTAAAGTACATTAAAAAGATCTTCATTCCCCTATCGTAATGATATGGGCTTCGATTTAACAGTGTTCTCAGTTAGGGGTGACTGGGCCCCCCAGGGGACAGCTGGCAATGTTTGGAGCTATTTTTGGTTGTCACAACGTGGAGGAGGTGCTACTGGCACCCATTAGGTAGAGGACACAGATGCTGGTCAACAGTTGACAATGCCTAGAACAGCCCCCTTGACAAGGAATCATCCAGCCCCAAATGTTAATTGTGTGAAGGTTAAGAATGCCTACTTTACCTAAATCAGTGGCCTCTATCAGATATATTCCAAAAGAGATGTGAGTTTGCAAACCCTTTTCCTCTCAGTTCTAGCCTATGGGTTTCTCTCATCTCCAAGTCTTTAGGAACCAGCACATGACCCAGCACCCTACTGCCATCAAAACCCTTTACAGTGACAACAATCTATCAGGTCTTCCATTGGTGGATCATTGGGAAAACCCTGGCTTTCAGTGCTTACTTCATCTTATGTCTTCATTTTTTGAATTTTGAATTTTGAGGTCTATTTGGATAGTACATCTCCATTTCAACATACATATTTGGGTAACCATCTCCTGTTACAATGGATCTCCTCTGACCATAAGTAGTGATTTGTGAGTGCTTGGCAGTGGGCTAAGCACTCTTCCTGCATTAGCTCAACAAGCCCGAGAGAGCAACCATGATTATTCACATTTTATAGCCTTAGAAACTGAGGCCCGGTGAGACGAGGCGACCTGCCCAAGACTGTACAGCTGGAGTTAGCCTTACGTCAGGCCAGGGCGTGAGACTGGGGGGGGCGGTCAACTATGAGGTGCAGGCATGTCACAGAGAATCTGGTTTGCTCCCAGTGGGTAATCACAGATGGAGGTTTATGGAACAGTTAGGTGGCTCTCTCTCTCACTTGAGTCCCCGTGAGTGCCCAGCCACGGGAGAGAATGGGTGGACACGCAGCTGTCCACAGCGAACCCCATCTCGCCTGGGCCATGCCCATGGAAGCGTGCCTCACCTGCAGGCCTCATCCATCCTGCATGTCCTGGTGGACAGTACCTGAGGACGGCTGCTTCAGGGAAACTGGGGTGTCTGTGGCATCACTTACCTTCCTGATGCTCACCTCAAATCAGTCATGGCTTCATTTTCTACCTACTGGCCATCCTCTTGTAACAAGTTCCACCTCCCAAACATCTTTGCTGACTCATGGCCCAGGTCCATTTGCACCCAGGGCTCTGAGGAGAGCAGCGCCGCTGTGGTAAACGGTGGTAAAACGTCTGGTGAAAAATCATACTGCAATAAAGCCATAGTACCATCCTCTGAGCTTTCACTCTCAGTGGCCAGGCCCACAGCTATCCTCATATACCTGATATCATCCCCTGTCAGAGGGGGCTTTCCAGAGGATCCAGACTGTGGGGAGTGGCCAAAGCTATGCATTTTGATGGTACCAAGATTGAAGGTGGATTGGATCTCTAGGTTAGTCAGTTTGGGGAGTGCGACAAGAAGTGGGGTGAGATTCTGTGCCCCTCTGCCTTCCAGGTGTCCTCTACTACATCCCCGAGTGAAAGGGGGCACAGGGAGAGGGCCATGATCGGAAGTGAAGACTGCCCTTCTCCCCTGCATCTGAAGAAGACCCATGGTTTTTGTTCTAGATCTATCCCTGAAACTCCTTGGGCAAATCTTTCCTTGTCTGGGCCTCAGTTTCCTCTTGGAGGGCAGGTGTGTGCACTAGACAGTCTCCAAGCATCCTTGCAACCACAGACTTCTTTGAATCTCTGAGGCATGGGGGGAAAGGGGGGCTGAGGCGGGGGAAGCCTATGTAACTTGAATCTACCCTGATTCTAGTCTGCTCCAGTAGCTAGCCCACACCTAGAAGCCTAACCATGTTTGAAGAAGGAACACGGTGATTGGCTGATGCTATCTTTCTTGAGACACCCATCTCCAAGGGCGACGTTCAAAATATTTAACAGCCAGAGTGGCCGGCGCATGGCCTGTCAGCAGGGTGGAAAGCAGCCGGGAAGGCCGGCCGGCGCTGCAGCCTGAAAGCACACCTCAGCCCCCACCACAGCTCTGCTGAGCCTTTCCCCGCTTGGTCAGTGGGTCTGTCGCTTCTTGCCTGATTCTGCGTTCAGGGCCGTAACTCAAGGCCCTTGGGCTGCTTCTCACCCCAGCTGTACAACAGCTGTAATGATCCTCCGGCATCCAAACATCAACCTAATCATATTCACACTCTCGGAGGGCCAAGCCCTGTGTCGACTGCCTCCTCACCCCCTTGCCTTCGGAGACATTGAAGGCTTAGAGACTCTAGGCAATGAAGACCCGGGTCCTAGCTTAGCTAGGCCCCTCATCTGCTGGGTGACCTTGGGCAAGTCCCTGCCCTTCCTGGGTGTCAGATCCCTCACGTGTAAATGAGTGACCTGGATTGATTTGATGGGCTCTGAGGTCCCGTGGGTCCAAGATGAATTTGGGGAGGAATGCAAGTCTTCAGCAGCTGACCACTCTCTTTCTCTCGTTCTCTCTCTCTCTTTCTCTCTCTCTCTCGGTCACCCGGCCCCACAACCTCCACTGTAGAATGCACTGCTCCCTGCAGGCCTGAGGCAGAAGGATCAGACCACCAAGGCGCCCACGGGCCCCTTTAAAAGGGAGGAGCTCTTGGATCACTTGGAAAAGCAAGCAAAGGAGTTTAAAGACCGAGAAGATCTGGTCCCCTACACAGGGGAAAAGCGAGGTACTGAATAATGTTGCTCTATGATTACGTCACTCACTCCCCATGCATCATTGTCGAGTGCCACCTGTATGCCAGGCCCTGTGCTGAGCCGTGTGTGGCTGGGCCTCCTTGCCCTCATGCCTGCCCTGCCCAAATTCACTGACCCAACACCAAAGGCATCTACGCATGACACAGATTTTGTGAAGTTTTGGGGAACTAAGGAAAGCGTGATATGTACCCAGTCCAGCAAAACTTTCCCTTAAATCCCCTTTAGCCAGGGTGTCCTGATTATTTTTCATATAAACGTCAGAGACCTTTGAAAATAAAAGCAGAAGCTATTAATTGTGACATCAGGACATAAGGCCTGAGCGAGGCCTGTGCTGTGCCAACTGGGAACAAGGTCATCTACCTCTGCCCTCACTGTCCGTGCTCTTTGCCCAGTGCTCCTTCATCTGTTCTTCTGAGACTCTCTGCCCCAGCCAAAGGCAAGTCATCTAGAAGACTAGGGAACAGAGAGGCACTCCCTGATTGTCCAATCCTTCCGGGACTGCCCCTTGCGCTCCAAACCCTTCTGCTGTCCTCTTGGATTGTGTTCGCCTTCACTAACCCCATTGCTGCCCCTCAGGCCTCCTTCCGTTCCTCGCAAATCCCAAGCTCTTTTCTACCTCAGGACCTTTGCACGTATTCGCTCTGCCTGGACCGCTGCTCCTGCTGTCTGGCTCCATGCTGTCTTCATGGCTCACTCTTCCTCCCCTATATAAGAGGCTTAATGGTTAGAAACACAACCTGGATTAGCTGTGCCCTGGCTGCTGTCCTGGCCCTCCCACTTACTAGCTGTGTGAGCTTGAGTATGTTTTTTAATCCACTGTGCCTCCATTTTCCCCTCTGAAAAATGGGGATGAAGAAGGTAATATTACCAGCCTCATGAGGGTGTCATGAGGATTGTGTTAAGATACGTATAAAGCACTTAGCTGGGTGCCTGGCCCATAGTGAATGCTATGTGAGTCCTAAATGTTGTTATCCGTTTGCTCTCAACTATGCTGTCTCCTCTTTCAGGGGACCCTTTCCCACCCACCCTGTTTAGGACACGCGGTCCCTTCAGCTCCCCTTGGGTTTTCTCCATCTCAGGAGCCTGCGCGTGCGTCCTTCAGAGCGATTTCCACTTCATCATTTTCTCCTTATGTATAGCTTATCTCTCCTGCTGGCTGTGAGCCCCGTGAGGCCAGGGACTCAGGCTGGTTTTGCTCACACAGCAGCCCAGCAGCCAGCACAGGGTCTCGTCTACAGTAGGGCTCATAGAGAGTTGTTGAATGAATGAGTTAAATAAGTCTACAGTGAATCTTGTGGGCTGCTTCCTTACACTATAGGCCCCACAGATACAAGGAGCACATCTGTCTGGTGCATCGTGACATCTGCACCTAATAAACACTAACACGTGGAAGGTACCCGATAAGCATTTGTTGAATGAAAGCGTTAATTCTAATCAGTTGCTTCATTGTATGATTGTTTATTTCCAGTCTCTTCCACTCTCCCCACCCCCCGCCAAGATTATAAACGTGCTGAACCCAGAGTCCACGTCTGTAGCATTTATCTCAGTATCCCTGTCGTGTGATAGATAATCAAATAAAAAAGCAAGCAGAGGGGGCCTCATGGGGAGGAGTTCGAACCTTCAAAACCCTGGACTCAGAGCTCAGTCCAGATTTTACAGAAAACTGGGAAGGTCAGGCAAGCGCAAGGGGCATTTGGGTTACAGAACGTCGGGAGGATTGTGTGGTCTGCGGCATGCTAGAGGGGGTGCCGGGAAGGAGGCCTTGACCATAAGGGCTGGGTGTGTCCGGCTGAGAGTGCGGGCACGAGAGGTTTTTAAGTGAGGCACTTGTGCCACAAGGAGAGATTCCTGCGCAGCAGATAAACATAATAGAATCTCTGGATTTCATGCGGCCTTATGGGGCCTCCCGTTGTGCCACCTGCACATTTGAAAAATGGGGACACTGAGAGTCAGGAGCATACATGGTGGACTGCGGCTGAGTCATTGCTGGTGTCCATGGCCCCACATACCCACCACCCTGCACGGGAAGGAGCTGGATATTAGGGGTGGGGGGTGGGGAAGGGAATCTGGGCGGTACACAGACCTATCCCGCTGCCCTTCCGTGGAATGCTGGCCTGGCGTGGAGCCAGGAACGGCTCTCCAGACTCCCAGAGCCTGCCGGCCTTCATGAAAAACCATGCTGACCCAATGAGGGTAGCTAGAATTTATTGTTTCCACATAGAGCCATGTATAAGAGACTTATCGTCATCACTACCACCACCAGCATCCTCATCAGAAAGTATTTATGTGATGATTGTTGGAGTCTTTACAGTTTGAATAAGTGGGGGTCTCAGCAGAGAGTTGAGGAAGGACACTGCCGGTTTGAACGGGCAGACTCAGGGCCATGGTGTCCAGCCCTCACTGAGCATTTATTTACCCAGTGCTGGACCTAGAACTAGCCAAGGTTGAGGGGAAACAGCACCTCTGTCTCTGCAAGACCAAATAGAATGTAATGGAGCCATAAACTGGTACAAAGTCCTGCGGAATCTGGACTTTCATTCACTCTCGCTCAGGTGGGGGGCATCAGAATAAAGCTTCATGCAGGATATTCTTAATGCAGAATTATATTGAATTCTCCATGCAGTATCAGATTTGACTGCACGTGCTGAGGAGAAAAGTAAAATAAGACACTTAATCAAGGCAAAAGTTTAACTTTCTTTCGCTTAGCTATAGGGTTAGGCATTCTGGGCTGGTAGGGCATCTTCCCTGATATTAGCAATCAAGACCCATTCCAGTTTTTCATTCTGCCACCCCTGTAGTGTGTCCTTGTCCTCATGGTTCATATTGGCTGCTAAAGCTCCAGTCATCACATCTACATTCCAACTAGTAAGATGAAGGAAGGGAGGAAGTTGAAAGCCCCTCTTGTGTCTTAGAGCCACTGCCCCTGCTGGAGGCACATGCCGCAGGGGTGAAGAAACCACAGGTCTGACACATTTATTGAAGGGCCAGCCTACTCATCAGTCATTTTTACAGCAGATTTTCTTTTTAACCATTTTGTTTTCTTTGCATGTTTTGCCCTTTTCCAGTTTCACTAGGTCCAGCCTCCCATCCTCACCCCACTTCAGGCAACTGTCGACCAATAATCAAAGTGAACGGGTTTTTTTTCTTTTTAATTGAGGTAAAATGGTAAAATTCACATAACATAAAATCAACCATTGTAAAATGAACAATTCAGTAGCATTTAGTGTATCCACAATGCTGTGTAGCCCCCACCTCTATATAGATCCCAACATTTTCATCACTCCAAAATAAAACCCTGTGCTCCATAAGCATTTACTCCCCAGCCCCTGCTACCCCCAGCCCCTGGCAACCACCAATCTGTTCCCATGGCTTTACCTATTCTGGCTAATTCCTATGAATTAAATCATATAGTATGTGAACCTGCGTGTTTGGCTTCTTTCACTTAGCATATTGTTTTCGAGACTCACTCATTCCCTTTTATGACTGAACAGTATTACACCATTTGTCTATCCGTTCATCTACTGGTGAACATTTCAGTTGTTTCCGCTTTTTGGCTCTTGTGATTAGTTTTACTATGAGCTATGCCCGTAGAGGTATTTGTTTGAGTACCTGTTTTCAAGTCTTTGGGGTTTATAATCGCGGGAGTGCAATTCCTGGATCACATAGTAATTGCATGTTTTCGCCATTTTACACAGTCGCCAGCAATCAAAAAGTTTCCAGTTTCTCCACATCCTTGCCAATGTCTGTTATTCTCCATTTTGGTCTTGATCGTGGCCGTCCTCATGGGTGTGAAGTGGCATCTCACCGTGGTTTTGATCTGATTTCCCTAATGACCAGTGATGTTGAGCATCTTTCCAGGCGCTTATTGGCCATATGTATATCTTCTTTGCAGAAATATCCTTTAAGTTCTTTGTCCATTCTACAATTGGGTTGCTTTTCTTTTTGTTGTTGAGTTGCAAAAATTTTTTTAAATATATTCTGGATACTGGACCCTATCTGATAAGTGATTTCAGTATGTTGTCTTTTTACTTTCTCAGTAATGTCCTTCGAGGGACAAAAGTGTTAAATTTGGATAAAGTCCAAATGATTTCTTTCTTTTTCTTTTGTTGTCATATCTAAGAATACGTTGCAAAATCTAAAGTCATGAAGATCTATGTGTAGGTTTTCTTCTTCTCAGAGTTTTATAGTTTTAACTACTATATTTAAGTCGTTGATCCATTTTCAGTTCATTTTTTTGTATATGGTGTGAGATAGGGGCACAGCTTCATCCTTTGTATATGGATGTTCGGTCCCAGCACTTCTTCTTTTGTTTAAAAGATCTATTTATTTATTTATTTTAGAGAGAGTGAGTGAGAGAGTGCGGTGGGGAGTGGCAGAGGGAGAGGCAGTGAGAATCTTTTGCAGACTCCACACTGACTATGGAGCCCAACACGGGACTTGATCTCATGACACTGAGATCATGACCTGAGCCAAAACCAAGAATTGGATGCTCAACTGACTGAGCCACCCAGGCACCCCCCAGCACCACTTCTTGAAGAAACCGTTCTTTCCCTCCTTGAATGGTCTTGGTACCATTGTCAAAAATCAGTTTTCCGTGGATGTACGGGTTTATATCTGGACTCTCAATCCTATCCCGTTGTCAACATGTCTATCCTCGTCAGTGCCACCGTGTCAGGGCCACACTGTTTAAATTCATAGTAAGTTTTGACATCAAGTCTGAGCCCTCCAGGTTTGTTCCCTTCAAGAGTATTTTGCCTTTTGGGGACCTCTTGTGATTCCTTCTTAATTTGAGGAATGGCTTTTCTATTTTTGCAAAAAAAAAAAAAAAAAAGGGAAGGCCTTGGAATTTTGATGAGTTCCCTTGAATCTGGAGATTGCTTTGGGCAGTATTGCCATCTCAATATTGTCTCCCAATCCATGAACTTGGGATATTTTTCTATTTACTTAGGTTTTCTTTAATTTCTTTTGGCAACATTTTCTAGCATCCCTTACACAAGTCCTTCAGCTCGTTGGTTAAATTTATCCTTAAGCACTTTATTCCTCTGGATGCTATTGTAGGTAAAATGATTGTTCTAATTTTCCTTTCAGCTGCTCACCACTGCCATGCAGTAACCCTGTCCATTTGTGCACATTGATCTTGTACTCTGGGACTTACTCGGAACAGTGTTTATCGGTCCTAACCTTTAGGGTTTTCTGCATATTAGATCATGTCACCTACAGAGATAATGTTACTTCTTCCTTTCCAGTTTGGATGCCATTTTTTTTCTTGTCCATTTGCTCTGACTGGAACTTTCAGTGCAACGTTGAAGGCAGGTGTCCTTGTCTGGCAGCTGATCTCTGGGGCATGTTTCCTCCCTCTGTCAGGTCCCAACCCAGAGACCATCATCTCAGTAAGGCCTTTCCTGACCACCCTACCCAAAAAAAAGCAGTGCTCACCTTGACTGGACCCCAGCCTGGAACTTCCTAGTCTTTTGCTCTGCTTTATTTTCCTTCACAATGCCTAACGCCATGTGATATCTTTGCATGGTCGTTTGCTGTCTGTCTGCTTTCACCAAATGGTAAACTGTTCAGTGCTGCCCCCCGTGGCCCCTAGAAAGGTGCCTGACACTTAGTAAGCACTCAGTAAATATCTAGTGAGATGAATGAGTGAATGAATGAATGAATGACAAACGAATGCAATTGTCATACATGGAATTAGGGATTATTCATGCTCTTTTATAGACTTGCTTTTTCTCACTTTAAGTCTTGGGCATATCCTTCTTCATAAGCAGGCATCTGCATCATCCTTTACAAGAACTGTGGGGACTCCATCGCGTAGATGTCCTGTAATTTCTTCAACAGCCCCCGTTGGCGGTCAGTGCAGTGACCGTCCTTGTGTGCCTCTTTGCTCCCTTGTCCATCGTGAGTCTGACACTTTAAAAATATAATGTCCCATGAGGCAAGGATACATTTTTGCTCCCTATTCTTTTAATAATCTGACTGTATTTTGTTTAGAAATGTTTCTAAACTCTTCTCTCATATCCAAACCCTGGGTAAGGGTATCCCAGAGCCTGACATTCGATTACAGTTTTCTTTTGTAGCTCTTGTTTTCATTAATGACGAGCATTTTTAATAGCAAGCAGTCTAGTTGGACCAAGTTTGAAAATTCTTCTTTTCAAATATGAGAGGTGCTCTGTTGGAGATCTTTTTGTTTGTTTGTTTGATTTTTTTTTAAGATTTTATTTATTTGAGAGAGAGTGAGAGAGTGAGAGAGAGAGAGAGACACAAGCAGAGGGAGGGGTAGAGGGAGAGGGAGAAGCAGGCTGATTGCTGATCAGGGAGCCCGATGTGGGGCTCGATCCCAGGACCCTGGGATCATGACCTGAGCCGAAGGCAGATGCCTAACGACTGAGCCACCCAGGTGCCCCTCTGTTGGAGATCTTTGATTCTTGTTCCTTGGGGAAGTTTGGCACTGGGTCCCCAGAGGGAGAAACCTGAAGGGAGCGAGTCTCAGCACTGAGGGACCCACAGGGTTCTGGGACAGTCCCCCTGGGGCCGTCACTAGAGACTGCCCAGCAGAGCCGCCTGCCCTGTAACAGGCACTCGTGTTTTCCAGGAAAGGTCTGGGTCCCCAAGCAGAAGCCAATGGATCCCGTGCTGGAAAGTGTGACCCTGGAGCCGGAGCTGGAGGAGGCCTTGGCCAACGCCTCAGATGCCGAACTCTGTGACATCGCAGGTACGAGGCTTTCCCGAAGCTTCCACACATCTTCCAGAAGGGTTTGACCTGCCTTTGCAGGGAGTCTTGGATGGTTTATTGCAACATGAACACACTCTCTGTTTCTAAAAAGGACTCAAGGAGACAGCGTAATAGAAATTGTATTATTATTCTCCAGAATATTAAGACAGAAACCCCGTATCAAAAACCAAAGTGAAGAAAATAGAAATAAAACCACCCAAACCTATCACTCCATGGAGCCAGCTGTGTTGCCGTGAGAGCCCATCCCAGAGAGACGGGGAAGCCTCCCGGGAAGGGCTGGCACAGGTCCTCTCCCAGCCACTGCTTCAAATCCTGCCCAAGCCACCTGGGAAGAGGGAACAGAGGGGGACAGGCAGAGGGTGTGAAGGCTTGGAAGGGCTTATGAGGGGTCCCTCCAAAGCTCAGAGATCCAGGCTTCGAGGAGCTCACCCCTTCATCACATATTTGTACAACACTGTCCATCTCAAAATGTGTTTCCATACAACCTTCACAAACAGCCCTGCTGCTCTAGAAGGTGGCCTGATATTCAGAGCCCTTTGCCACCCTCGTCTCCTTATTATGGTCTAGTCCCTGCCCTGAGTACCCGGGGTTCTGGCCCTGCCGAGTGTTGGACTCAGGCCACAGCAAACACCCCACACGCCCACCGTGGTAGCGCCTCCTGGCCTGGGCGGTGGGAGGGGGCCTTTTCATTCTGTGGACTTGGGAGCTACTAACCAGCAGCCCAGATAATGACAGGAGTGTGGATGGGGTGAGGAGAGACTCAGCCCAAGTGGGAATGGGAGAGAAAAGAGAGTCAGCTGTGACTGATGGGCTAGGACACTGAGGTTGGGGGAGGAGTCAGGAAGGTTCCAGATTTCTAGCTCCAGGGACTAAGTGGACAGTGGCGCTGTTGATGAAGGTGGGTATGTTAGTCTGCTTGGGCTTCCCTACAAAATACCACAGGTTGGATGGCTTAAACAACAGAAACTTGTCTTCTCACGGTTCTGAAAAGACTAGAAGTCCAAGATGTTGGTAGGTTTGTTTTTTTCTGAGCCCTCTCTCCTTGACTTGCGGATGACCACAGCTCACTGTCCCTCTGTGCGGGTGTCTCCTGACGTGCCTTCGTGCATCCTGATGTCTTCTTATGAAGACACCGGCAGATTGGATTAGGGCCCACCTTAACAGCCTTCTTAGAACTTACCTCTTTTAAGACCTCCTCTCCAAATACAGTTGCAAATTCTAAGGTACTGGAGTTAGGACTTCAACATGTGAATTGGGGGGCGGGCACAATTCAGCCTGTAACAGTGGGAAACGAGCAGTTTTAGGGGAAGGACTGAGTTCTTTGTGGGATCTTTAAAGTTTGAGGTGCCTGTGGGCCACCCAGTAGGGGACAGCCGGCCTTGAACGTCTTCAGGAGTGCAGAGAGGTCTGTGGGGCCATTAACATTGCCAAGCTCCAGGCAGAAAGCATGACATTCAGGTGGGTGGCTGGGGTCCTGGAGGCAAGTGCCTGGCCAGGGGAGAAGCCTCTGAGAGATGAGGTGTGGAAATGGGACGAAGCTAGTTACAGTGCGGGCCAGTAAGCCACACGTGGCCTGGGAACCCAAACCAAGTGAAGACAGACAGAACCTCATGCAAGAGCCTGGAAGACAGAATGAGGGCTCAGGGCTGGCTGGGAGACCCAGAGTTGTGTGAGGCCAGAGGCCAAGTGAAGCCACAGGGCTAGGGCACTCGGTCGCCACAGCTGTCTTCTGCCTCCTCACAGCCTCCAGCTTCTCGTGGGTGTTGTGCATGAGTCTTGGTGGCATTTGTCCTGGGAAGTGGGGTGGGGGTGGCTTCCCATCTGTAGCAGAACCATGAGGGGAGGAACAGTGAGAAGACACCATATGACGCGGGGTGGGCCTAGTGGCCAAAGTCGGGCTGTAGGGACCTGAGGGGTGCATGACGGGAGAGCCAACATGCCGATTCTGAGTCCAAAGCACCATTTTCCTCAAGAGGCAGAACATTTGGGAAAGGACACGGGGCAGTGGTCTGCAAGGCATCGGGGCTGAGAGAGAAAGGCGGTCATCTTCGCCACGGAGTACAGAAGGGTGGAGTATTTCACCCCGTTGGAAACAGAACACCTGACTCGGGGAACTTCACTGGTTTGCTTTGCAGTTCAAGATTTGGTTTATTAAGAGCCACAAAAATCCTATTAGAGTCCTCCCTAGGCTCCGCTATTTCCAGCAAACCGTCTCCGTGGTTGGGGTCTGCCTGACTTGGTTACCCGCGCAGCTGGGAGCGGGCCGGGAGCTGTGGCCCGGCCTCCCCACGCTCCACTCGCACTCGCCCTGGGGCTGTTTTCACCGCGGCCCTCCTCCTCTGATCACCCTCCTCCTCTGATCGCCCTCCTGATGTCACTGCCCTCATTAGGCAGCTCAAAGGGATTATCGAATGACTCCACGGTCAGCACCGCCAGTTCCTGGGCCAAAATAGAAGTGCAATATCGTGCTACATTTCTGGGCTGGTTTCTTGAAACTATTTCCCTTTATTTTTGTTGGCGTGGCTAATTATTGCTATCTGTTCGTGAGGCCGTACCCTTCCGTTGTCCAGAGAGGACAGCGGGAACTGTAAGTCAACACCAGTGTCAACTGGCTGACCTTGGGCCCCGGTCGCTGTGTATCAGCCCTTTGAAGGGGTGGCAGGGGCTCCAGGGAAGGAGGGATGGAATGTTTGCTGACCACTTCCTTACGGCCCGGGTGCCGTGGGAGTGGCTTCTTGCGCCTTGCTGCATTTCTTGACCACGGCAATCCTCAGATGTAAGTGTCGCTGTTGTCCCTGCTTGACGGATGGAGGAAGGAGGCATGGTGACCTTAACAGCTTGTGGGGGTTGAACCCAGGCAGCTTCCTCAGAGGGCACACTCCTCCCAGAACACCAGCCACCACAACGCAGGCGAAGCCGTCCTCTGAGGGGACACAGAGGGAGCCAGCTGGGGGGAGGGTGGGGCCACATTAGGAAAGCCTCTGGATGTCACAGGAAGGCATTTGACCCCTTAGGGTCAGTGGGGCCGCAGGGCGTGTTGGGAGAGGCCAGACGAAAGCAAAGGCTTAGGCAGAGGTGTGGTGTTCGGAGGACCGGGGGATGGAGGAGGCTGCCCCCAGGTAAGGCCAAGGGCTCAGGGAGAGCTGGGGACTGTGTCTCAGGTCCAGTTTCCCTAGCACTGGACCTGAGGCCAAGAGGCCACAGGAGGTAGAGGCGGGACCTTGTGTGAGTGTCAGGTGTGGCAAGCTGTGGGTTCAGATCCCTGCTCAAGGATGGGGTTGCTGGAGCCATGAGTGTGGAGGACTTAGCAGAGAAAGAAAAGTGAGGAGACGAGGGCATAGGGTCTGTGGGGCATCTCTAGTCTTCAGGACGTGGGTCCCAGCAGAGCCTTCCATTAACTTAGTTGTGGTTCCCTCATTCACATACTCGGCAGCCATTCATCCAGCGTCGACCCATTGTGTGCCCGGCTCCAGACCAGCCCTGGGAGAGGAGCGTATGTGGACAGCTAGTCCTTGCCCTCACAGAGCTGACATTCAGCAAACACTTAGGCCAACACAAGTGACAAATGAGAGTGAGTGTCGTCCCAAGAAAGGACAGGGTGCAAGAAGGGGGCTTGGTTAGGTGCTGGGGCGGGGGGGACATGAGGGTAGAGGCTGAAGCTGAGCCCCGAGGAGGAAGAGCAGGGGTGAACTTGGGGGGAACAGGGGGGAGACGTTCCCAGGCTGGGACCCAGCAGGAGCGAGGCTCTGAGCCCCTCAGAGCGGCTTGCTCGGCACGCAGGCAGCAGGCCTGACGCTCGGCAGCGATAGGAAGAGGTAGAGGGACACCCAGCAGATGTGTCCTACGGACTCCAGTGTGGCCTGGGGAAGGCGAGGCTGGGGGCTCCCGTCTGCTCATTTGTCTTCTTGGCTGTGCACCTTTCGTGCCTGCATTCGTTTGCACATTGAGTCCACGGGCATCGTCAGGCTACCGTGTGCTGGGACGCATCAGATCCAGCCCTGCCCTTAGGGACTCAGGAGGTGAGGAGGAAGACAGACCAGAAGCATAGGAATTTCAGCATGAGAAGTGTGACCAGAGGGTAATGAGCAGAAGGTGCAGGATCCTGACAGAGCTGAGCTCTTGGCTTGTGGCCTTGGCTTGTAACGCAGAGGCTGCTGGGACTCTGCTGCAAGCCCTTGGCATAATCATTGCCCCCCCCCCGCCCCCTGCCCAGTCAGGGATGCGATCCTGACTCACCTTTAGGGAGGACCCTTCACTGGGGCAGGACCCCACAGGGAGTCGGGGGCAGGAGACTCTCCCTTCAGAAGGGCCAGTCCCCAGGCCACCCCCATGGGCAGTTGGTAGCCCCAGCTCCTGTGACTCAGAGACAGTCTTGGGCCACCCACCCCCGGCTTCTGGGTCCTCTCACGTGCTCGGGCACTGGTTTTCCTCACATTCCGCCAGGGTTGGGGTGTGGCTTTATCTGGGAGTGGTTTGACTGCGCCCAAGTCCTAGGCCAAAGCCGGGTTCTCCCACCTGTTTCAGTGATGCAGGAAAACGCCTTCCCACTGCCTGCCAGGGCCAGCCAAGCAGTTGGCTGCTGGAGGGGCCCGGGGGGGTGTGCTGTGATCTCTCTGCATCCTAAGTGGAATTACAAACCGAGCGAACCCTGCCAAGGCAGAAGAGGAAAGAGAACTCGATGTTCTTTTTCAGAGTTCAAAAATAGTCCTTTTTGAGTTTTGAGGAAGATCTGGTCTTAAAAAAAAAAAAATCATGTTCCCAGCGCTAAATTCAGCCTTGCCAATATCTACAAAGAATGAAGCGGCAGGCAACGTTGATGTGCTATTTTTCTCCGTCATTCACTTCTGGTGACATGAGTGTGCAAAACCACGCAAGGAGGGAGTCATGATTTAGTGCCTGGGGCAGGCCGAAGGATCAGAGCCACCAAGCATTCTGCTCAGCAATGGAGATTTTGCTTGGTGCGTCCCCACACCAGCCCCCCAGCCCCAAGTCGTTCCCCTCTCCTCTGTCCCTCCCTTCCTGGGGTCCTTCCCTCCCTCCCTCCCTCCCACTTCCGTCCTCCCTCCTCCCTCCTCCCTCCCTCCCTCCCTTCCTTCCTTCCTTGAACCCTAACTTCCTCTGCACTGCAGGTACTTTATTTCTTCTGAGGACTGCTATTGACTTGTCTATTGCCTCCTAGAATGGGCGTGTTATCTGTCCTTGGAATTCTGGCACAGAGGGCATAGTTTAGAACTTTGGAACTGCTAGTGACCTAGTTTGTGGAGCAGGGGATGGGACTACTCAGCAGCCAGGAGGGCCCTCACTGAGCGGGCTTTGACAAACCTTCTCCCTCTTGAGCCTGCTGGAAAACCAGAGCACTTGGCTGGGTGCTTGTTGTAAAAATCAAACAGGACAAAAAGATGAGATGTATATGGAACTAATGAATCATTGAACACTACATCAGAAACTAATGATGTACTATACGCTGGCTAACTGAAGGTAATTTAAAAAAAAGGTAAGATGTTGTGTGACTATTAGGTGCTATGGGAGGGTAAGAGATTGCCATTCAAACACAATCCCTTTTACAGGTGAGAAAACTGAGACCCCAGACAGTGGAAGTGTCCTGGACAGTGTTGCCCAGCAAATTGGTGCCAAAGCCCAGCCTGGAGCTCAGGTCTCCCCGCTCTGTCCCCAGGCACTTCCTTGTAACCTTCCTGCCCTCCTTTCTGGACCATTATAGGCGGCTGGCGTCAAGCACAAAAGGCGTTTTCCATCTCCCACCTCTCTGTACCTCTCAGCAAGACCAGCTGGCCATATGACATCACATCTTTCCTATGTTTCTTGGCAACCTTTCCAAACTGTTTTTCCAAACTGGGGTCCTAGCGGCAGCCCAGAACCACCATAAGTGACCACCCCCCACCAGCCCTTGTGGGAGCGGGAAGAGCCAGCTCCAGAAGGTCTCAGGCCTTGGCCCCCGCTGCCCATGTAGAAGCAGCCTAAATTAAAGCCTAGAGAGCTCTAAAAAAAAATGCAGATGCCTCCCCCTATCAGTTCTCCTCAGTGATGAACAGGAGAGTCTAATTTTAGCAGAGAAGATTCTTAGAATGTGAGAAACAGAAGGGCTTTGAGATCGCCTCATCCTGGGGTTCTCAGCCCCCACTGAACACCAAAATCATGCAAGGAGAGCAAAAATATATCTACAGAGATTCAGATCAGCTGGTCTGGGAGGAGCACCAACATTGTCTTGAAACTGCGGGTGATTTGTATGTGCAACTGGGATAGAGAACCAAAGGGCTTGTCTTACCCTTCCTCGCCCAGAGGAGGCTGAAGCCCAGAGAGGGCTGGGGACCTGGCCCAGGTCACACAGAATCAGGGGAATAGTCAGGACGGGATCCTGGGTCTCCTGACTCCTCACCAAGGTCTCTCATATAGTCTCCCTCACTAGACGTCATGTCCAATGAAATGGCCAGGGGAATTAAAATCCATCAGCAAATATTTACCAAATACGGTATTCTGGAGGAGGAGGAAGAGAGAGAGAGACTATTCTTCACCCACCTCTGGAAGCCCAACTCCAATAGAGGAAGCCCACATGTGCCCAGCTACCTCTAACACTGTGTAGACCATGCTGGGGTGAGGACAGCAGGCGCCGTGGAAGAACTAGAGGGGGCGAGGGAGGATTCCAGAAGCCTCCCTGAGGGAAGAAGTGTTAGTCCAAGTCCTAAAGGATAAGAAGGTAGAATTGTTGGGTCAAATACAGGATGCTTGGTTGGATTTGAATTTTAGATAAACAATGAATATATTTTTAATATAAGTAGATCCCAAATATGGAATGGGACACACTTATACTGAAATATTATTCATTGCTTATCTGAAATTCCAATTTAACTGAGTATCCCGTATGTTCATTTACTAAATCTAGCAACTCTACTGGGGGCATTTTAGCAGCGCACATGGCAGATGGAGAGAGCATCACCAGTAGAGGGGACGGTGTTGGCAGAAACGGGAGAATGGACTTAGCTGTGACCATTTGTGTCCCCGGAGCAGAAGGGGCGCGGGTGAGAGACAAGCCGTTGAAGCAGCTGGCCCGGGGAGGGCTGGTGAAGCCCGGCTCCGGGGTCACAGGCTACCACCCTCTCACCCGGGCGCGCAAAGCCTCACGGTCCCCACGTCCTTTCCCCCCCGTAGTCCGTTCTGCACACGCAGCCAGAGTGACACTCCCAGAACCCAAGTCAGCCCATCTCGGTCCCTGCCAAGGCCTCCAGTGGCTTCCCGGCTGCCCCTAAGGAAAGACACACAAACCCCTAACTCGGCCCACAAGACTCCGTGGGATCTAAACGAGCCTGCTTGAATTAAATCTACTCCAAGCGTTATTGTGAGTATTCAGGGGGATGGTGCCAGGCAGTTTCCAAGCTTGGCTGTCCCCTGAAACTACTTAGGGAGCCATGAAAAGGGCAGATGGTTGACCCCACCCCTAGAGATTGTGGTTTAATGGGCCTGGGCATCAGGAGTTTGAAAGGATGCCCCGGAGATTCCAGCGTGCAGCCGAACTGAGAGATCACGGATGGGCGGTGTATTCTCTGGCCCGGAGCAAGCGTGCCCGCAGGTTGGTGGGGGCGGGGGCGGGGAGGATGGTCCACCACGTGTCCAGCTCAGCTCCGCCCACCTTCTGCTTCCGCTTCCTGCCCTAGCCTTCCACTCCCTCAACTTGAGGGCTTTCTCACCGGCCATTCCCTCTGCCTGTCCAGAATGCTCTCCCTTCTCTTGACTCGGCCAACACGACCCATCCCTCCCATCCCAAGTCCCTCTGTTCTCTTCTCCCAGAACACACTGAACTTTTCCTTTACTACACCTATACTCTGTGCTTATGTTTTCGATCGTGTGGGTACCTGCCTAGCATCTCTCTCCTGCAACAGACTTTGCTGTGCCCTGCTGCCTCCCACACACAGCCCCACTCCCTCCCAGCCGCCCCAATTCCCCTACCCCCTCCACCACCACCCCACCCAGAGACAGCATATGATGCGGGCACTCGATAAATGTTGTCCAAACAAATGGATGAAAGCCTGACTGAGCACAGGAGTGATGTGGCCAGATCTGCATGTCCAGAAAGATCTTTCTGGCTGCTCTGTGCTGAATGCTGGTCGGGGGAGGGTAGGAAGAGACCAGGGCCAGGACAGCAGTGATTACACGGTTGTGATAATACAGCTTCAAAATGGTAGGGCCTCAGCCAGCACAGAGGTGACAGAATGGGAGTGGGACAGATGGGAGACAGTGTTAGGAGGGAGGGGACTTAGGGGGTGCCATGTGACCGAGATCCCACCATGAGGGGACAGGCAGGATGACAAGATGGAAGGTGATCCAAAGGAAGAGGCGGTTGCTGGGAAGGATGAGTTCTCTTTTGGCCAAGTTGGGCTGGGGGTACCAGTGGGTCACTGGGAGACACCTAGGAATCCAAGGCCGGGGTCGGAAAAGTCAGCTGGGTGTAGAGATCTGAGAGTCACATAAATAGAGACGAGAGCAAAAATCAAGTGAAATTTAAAAACATGCAAGTGTTTCTTGCCATTTCCATGAGCAAAAATGCCTGGGGTGTGGGCCGTCCATGCTCGGAGGCTCTGGTGTGGGAGAGACGTGAGTCACGGGCCCTTCCTGTGTCCCCACAGCCATCCTGGGCATGCACACGCTCATGAGCAACCAACAGTACTACCAGGCCTTGGGCAGCAGCTCCATCGTGAACAAGGAGGGACTCAACAGTGAGTACTGCCCTGATCCCCGGCTTGGCCCCCCTCCCCCTCTCTCCCCGCCAGCAACGACGCCCCGGAAGTGAAGGCGTCCCCATGCTTCTTGCTTCCACTGCCCACTCATGCTCTCTGGCTCATTGCAGACGTTTTAAAATTTTTACAGAGCCAGGTCTATCCACCTTTGCCTTTGCTGGGATTTGTGTCTTGTTCATGCAGGATTCCTCCATCCTCATGTGATAAAAATATCCTCCTGTATTTTCTTCTGAAAGTTCTAGAGGCTCGCCTCTCGTATTCCACTTCTTACTCCACCCGGGGTCTGTGTTTGGGTGTGATGTGAGATGACATCACACTGTCATTTTTTCAATGCTTCTCCTGAGGAGACAACACTGTTCTTTGCAAAGCCCATCCCTTCACCGCTGGCTTGGGACTCCGTCACGATCATGAATTTCTACACATCCACACGGGTCTGTCTCCTGGGGCCTCTTTTGCTCCTCGAGTCCCTGTCCTTTCCTGTGACCATACTGTATCGTTCTCCCTGCTCCCCTGCATTGTCCCAGGCTGGCCTTTTGGCCCCCCAAAGCAGTGAGGGTACCGGAAGAATAATGACCCTCTCTCTGGAAAGCGTATATGTTTCTCTCATGTTCAGACTTCATTTTATCCTCCCAAGAGTCCCCTGAGACGGAGCGACTGTCCGGCACCTTACCGACGAGAACACAGAGGGTCAGAGGGTTTCAGTCATTCACCCAGTACACATAGGACGGCAAAGACGGAGTCCAAGCAGGGCCCGGTCAGCCCTTCTCCCCGCCTCTCCTGGCACCCCCGAATGCACGGCCTTCTCTTGTGCCTGAACCCTGCCGCTGCTTCCTTCCAGAGAATCCTGTGGAGGGAGAGGGTCGCCGTGCTTCTGTGAGCCCCCTCTCTTCTGCCCGTCCCTCTAGGCGTAATCAAACCTACACAGTACAAACCTGTGCCTGATGAAGAGCCAAATTCAACAGATGTCGAGGGAACCCTGGAGCGGATAAAGAACAATGACCCAAAACTTGAGGAAGTTAACCTCAACAACATCCGGGTAAAGTCCTTTTGATTTGGCTTCACCTGGGGCGGGTGGGAGGAGTCAGTGTGTGTGCCACCAGAGGCCTGTGGCCCAGGCTTGGTTGTGCGGAGAGAACAGGGACCTGTTTCTGTTCTGGGTGCTTCTGTATCAGGAAGGGGGCAACACCGCTCAAAGGCCTGGGCGGCACAAACAAACATATCCTATGGCCCTGGTTTCTTCAGGCCCCGGTGTTCACCACGGGCCAACACACCTTCAGTTCTGGAAACCTGCCTTGTTACTCGAAACACTGAGATCTGCTCTGAGCTAATGTCGTAAGTCAGACACACCTGACTGCCGGGGCCCCCAAGGCTGGAAAAAGCCTGTGCCCAGCAGGTGTACGGGGTCCCGCAGCTCCCGGAGGCACCGTCCTCTGAGCCATCCGCACTCTCGCATAGGTATGGTCAGCCTCGTTCCGCGGCCCTAGCAGGGAGCTGTTGCCATCTGTGTCGGATGTCTCCTGTGTGACCACCAAGGGCAGAGGAGGGTCAGATGGACGAGCATCTGACCCTGGACGGACTGCGGGAGGAATTCAGGAGCAGCACCAGCTGCCTGCCCACCTGCTCAGCCTGGAGGCCGGCGGGATTAGTTCTGGGAGGGTGCGGGAAAGATAAGAAGTGGGCCCCCCGCTCCCCAGCTCCTGTTTCCTTTCTTCTCCACTTTCCTTTAAGTGGCTGCCAGCCCCACGGCATAATCTGATCGGAAACCTGCGCCCGCAGTGTTCTCGTCCACCTGGCCTCCACAGGCTCCGCTCCCACGGGAGCTAACATGACGCTCTGAAATGAGAGCTCCGCGCAAACACAGCCAGCTTCGCTCTCGGGGGCCTCCATTGTCTACCGTGCGCCCAGTGCGAGACCCTGGCACAGCTCAGAGCTCTGCACCCTGGCAGTGAACCCCGGCTCGGAGCGCCGCAGGGTTGTGGACCCCAGCCGTGGCTGTGTGCCTTCACCATGGGCCCACAGGCTCGGCCCTCTTCAGGCCTCAGTTTCCCTTCCATGCATGAGAAAGTTGGACCAGATCAGTGGTTTTCCCCCCGAGATTAAGAAACCTATGCCAGTGCCCATCCCCCTTAGATTCTGAACTTTTTGGTCTGGTCCAGATCCACCCATCAGCATTTTATAAAAGTTCCCCGGGAGCCTCTGCTGTGCGGTACGCCTGAGACCTGGCAGGACAGATGTGTCCTAGAGACCGTCTAGGGCAGTGCCCGGCCCCCCACCTTGGTTTTCCGGAAACAGGCCCAGAGAGAAAGGAGACTTCGCCCAGAGTCACAGTGAGAGTCAGAAACATCGCCAGCTGTCCCGGCAGAGGCCGAGGCCCTGCCCACTCCCACACCCCAGTCCTGAGCTCCCGGCACAACCTCCTCTGCATCCTGTGCCTTGATTTTTCCTCCTCTGGTCTCCACCTACACAGAGAATTGTGGGTCCTCCCTGAAATTGTCAGGGAGGATTTTCTCAATCTGCTTACCAGAAAGTTCTCTCCAGATCTCAACCATCTGGGGCAAAGCCGGAACTCTGCCTATTCAGCTATCTGGTCAGAGACCTACTAGAAATCAGGCTGCATGTGTGAGAGGGTTACTGCGCCATCTGTCCGCTCAGCCCGACCCTGGTCGGGGCTGCTCCTCACTGCCTGCCTGTCTCTCTGCAGAATATCCCCATACCCACTCTCAAGGCCTATGCTGAAGCCCTGAAGGATAACTCATATGTGAAGAAGTTCAGCATCGTGGGAACCCGGAGCAATGACCCCGTGGCCCATGTATGTACTTTTCAGTTCTGCTGAAACAGAAAGATGGATGCTTATGGCCTCAGGACTGGTAGAAACCCACTGAGGAAGAACCCCACTGAGGAAGAACCCTGTGGTGCCGTGAAAGGCAATGGGCCAGGAGCCAGGAGACGATGTGAACACAGGGCCGTTATCCAGGCAACATCTGTACATTATGCTAGTTAATATCCACAATCACCCCTGATCTCAGGGATGCAAGTCTCCCCACTTTGCAGATGAAGAACCTGGGCTACAAGGAGTTCAGGCATTTTGCTTTGTCCAAAGTTGCACAGCAAGTGAGAAGTGGAGCTAAGATTTAAATGCAACTCATGTTGATTCCAAAGCAGCTCTGTCTCCCCTCGGCACATCATATTGCATAAGTACCTGCCCCTCCCTGGGTTTCAGTTTCTCTATATCTAAAATCATGGTCTTAGTGAGTCCTGATGACCAATTGTATTGTTTTTTTGCCCAAGTCTTAAAGATATTGCTGACCAAATTAAGTTGTACTTATTAAAAAGTAGCCATCAATTCTTTTTTTTCTTTTCTATTAAATACTCAAACATATCTATTGAGAGTCTGTATGTGTCCAGCCCAGAATTAGGCTCTGAGAATACAGCTGTGACAGACAGTCATAGCTCCCACATTCTTTTTTTTTTTTAAAGATTTTTATTTATTATTTACTAGAGAGAGAGAGAGAGAGAGAGGGTACAAGCAGGGAGGGCAGCAGGCAGAGGGAGAGAGAGAAGCATGTTTTCTGCCGAGCAGGGAGCCCAGTGTGGGGCTCGATCGCAGGACCCTGGGATCATGACCTGAGCCAAATGCAGTGGCTTAACCTACCAAGCCACCTAGGTGCCCTTATAGCTCCCACTTTCAAGAATATAATGGTCCCTTTGGCCATGCAGACAACTAAAGGCTGACAGTATATTATGATTATTACAACACAAATAATAGGTTAAAAGTATAAGAATTAGCTTACCAGGGATGGCAGTTAATCATTTAGTAGCAATCAGTTTGTTAATATCCACAAAATAACTTGCAGGAATTTTGACTGGGGTTGCATTGAACTTGTAGGTCAAGTGGGAAAGAACTGATATCTTGACACTATTGAGTCTTCTTATCCATGAACATGGAATATCTATTTATTTAGTTCTTTGATTTTTATACATCAGAGTTTTATAGTTTTCCTCATATAGATCTACATATTTTGGTAGCTTTATACCGAAGTATTTCACTTTTGAGGGTGAGTGGTATGATGTTTTTAATTTCCTATTCTACTTGTTCCTTCCTGGAATATAGGAAAGTGACTAATTTTTGTATATCAATCTTATATCCTGCAACCTTGCTATAATCATTGATTAGTTCCAGGAGGGGTTTTTTTTTTTTGTCAATTCTTTCAGATTTTCTACAGAGACAATCATATCAGCTGCAAACAGTTTTATTTCTTCTTTCCCAATATATATACATTTGGTTTCCTTTTCCTGACTATTGCATTAGCTAGAACTTCTATTCTGATGTTGAAAAGGAGTGGTGAGTAAGTTCATCCTTGCCTTGTACCTAATCTTAGTAATAACATTTCAAGTTTCTTACCATTGAACATGATGTTAACTGTAGGTTTTTTGTGGATATTCTTTACCAAGTTGAGGAAGTTCCCATCTATTTCTCTTTTACCAAGAGTTTTTATTATGAGTGGATGTTGGGTTTTGTCAAATGCTTTTTCTTCATCCATTGTTACAATTATGCGACTTTTCTTTTTTAGCCTGTTGCGGTGATGGGTTACATTTATTGACTTTCAAATTTGAACCAGCCTTGCATACCTGGGATAAATCCCACTGGTCATGGTGTGTAAGCTTTTTATACATTATTGGATTCAACTTGCTAAATTTTTTAGGGTTTTTGCGTCTATGTTCATGAGAGATATTGATTTATAGTTTTCCTGTAATCTCTTTGTTTTGGTATTAGGATAATGCTGGCCTCATAGAATGAGTTAGGAAGTATTCCCTCTGCTTCCATTCTCTGAAAGAGATTGTGCAGAACTGGTGTCATTTCTTCCTTAAATATTTGGTAGAATTCACCATGTGGGCCTGGTGATTTCTGTTTTGGAAGGTTATTAATTATTGATTCTATTTCTTTAATAGGTAAAGTCCTATTCAAATTGTCTATTTCTTCTTATGTGAGCTTTGGCAAATTGTGTCTTTCAAGGAATTAGTCTATTTCATCCAGGTTTTCAGATCTGTGGACATAAGAGTTGTTCATAGTATCCCTTTATTATCCCTTCAATTTCCATAGGATCTGTAGTAATGGGCCTCTTTCATTTCTGATATTAGTAATTTCTCTCTCTCTCTCTCTCTCTCTCTCTCTCTCTCTCTCTCTCTCTTTTAGCCTGGCTTGAGGCTTATCAATTTTATTGATCTTTTCAAAGAATCAGCTTTTCACTGCACTGATTTTCTCTATTGATTTTCCATTTTCAGCTTCATTGATTTCTGTTCTAATTCTTATTTATTGTCTTCTGCTTACTTTGGATTTAATTTGCTCTTCTAAGTTTTCTAAAATGGAAACCTAGATTATTGAATTTATATTTTTCTTCTTTCTTCATATATTTCAATGTTTATTGAATATATTTTGAACTTATTAAATATATGAATTATTGAATATATTGGAATATATTGAATATATTTCAATATATTTCAATACTAGACATTTCCCTCTAAGCACTGCTTTCATGGCACCCCACAAATTTTAATAAGGTATGTTTTCATTTATTTCTCTTAAGGTTTCTTTTTTGCCCCATGTGTTATTTAGAAATGTGTTGTTTAATCACCACGCAATATTTGGGGATTTTCAAAGTTTTCTTTCTGTTATTGATTTCTAGTTCAATGCCCCTGAGCTCTGAGAGCATATGTTGTATGATTTGGGTTCTTTTACATTTGTTAAGGTATGTTTCATGGCCCAGAATGTGATCTATCTTGTGAATGTTTCATGTGAGCTTGAGAAGAATGTGTATTCTGCTGTTGCAGGATGAAGTAGCATATAAATGTCACTCCTATCCAGTTGGTTGATGGTGGTGTTGAGTTCGATTTTGTCCTTACTGATTTTCACCCTTCTGGATCTTTCCATTTCTGATAGAGAGCTATTGAAATCTCCAACTCTAGTCGTGATTCATCTTTCTCCTTGCAGTTCTATCAGCTTTTGCCTCTTATAGCTTGACACTCTGTAGTTAGGCACATACACATTAAGGATTGCTATGTCTTCTTGGAGAATGGACCCCTTTGCCGTTCTGTAATGCTCTCCTTTATCCCTGACAACTTTCCTGGCTTTGAAGTCTATTTAGTAGCAATCAATTCTTTGAACAAATTAATTTTCATTGAAGTACAAGTAATGTTATAATAGGTCCGGGTGTTCAGGATGATGATTCAACATTTCTCTTCATTGCCCAGTGCTCATGAGGATAAGTGTACTCTTTTTTTTTTTTTAAGATTTTATTTATTTATTTCACAGAGGGAGAGAGATCAGAAGGAGGCAGAGAGGCAGGCAGAGAGAGAGGGGGAAGCAGGCTCCCTGCTGAGCAGAGAGCCCGATGTGGGCCTCGATCCCAGGACCCTGAGATCATGACCTGAGCCGAAAGCAGAGGCTTTAACCCACTGAGCCACCCAGGCGCCCGATAAGTGTACTCTTGATCCCCTTACCATTTCACCCATCCCCCCACCCCGCTCCCCTCAGGCAACCACTAGTTTGTTCTCTGTATTTAAGAGTCTATTTTCCTGCGTGTCTCTTTTTTTTTCTTTCTTTGTTCATTTGTTTCTTAAATTCTACAGATGAGTGAAAAGCTCTGAGTGTCCATACTCCCTGCTCCAGCTCCACTGTTCCTCTACCATGATCCAGGAAAGAGTTGACGCTTGGCATGACAGGGTCTCCAGGACCTGCTCAGCCACCAACTGGTCCACTTGGAATGGCCTGGGGCGCTTGCCTATCGGTTATTAAATTTTTTGATTATCAGGCCTGGACAGGGCCTCTCTCAGGAGCAAGAGAGATGCTGTGGAAAGAACACAGCCTGGTGCCCGCTCGTCAGGAGTGTCCAGCATCCTCAGGGTCCCAGAGAAAGCCGGCATGCCATGCTGGGGGCACATGGAAGCAGGGGGCGGGGGGAAGGAAGATTTCAACAAGGAAGGCTTTCTGGGAGCTGAGCTCGTATAGGGTTTCAGCAAGCAGGGATCGTGGGAAGGGCGTTCCTGGCTCAGAGAGTCATTTCAGACAACCAGGGCCCACTGATGGTACATCTTGGGCTATCAGCTGCTGGTGTCCCCTTTCCTCCATGACACATCGTTTCCACCAACTGCTAATTACCTCATTTCCTTCAGAGACTCTGATTGTCATCTACACCCCTGGCTGAATTCCTCTGAAACGTGCCGGGGGCCACCTGAGCTCCTCTCCTCCCATTTGCCCTGGTCACTTGCCCAGTGGGGTGGTTTCCCAGGCGTCCTTCTCTGCTTTCTGCTGCTCAGATGAAGAGAACAATGACTCCATGGAATCTCAACAGGGAAATAGAAGTGACAAGCGGAGGGTACATAAGGAGGTTGGGACTCCATTAGTCACTCAGTGAACTGTGGTTGAGAACCTACTACGTGCTGAGCACGGGGGCACCCTGGGATGAGTAAGATGTGTTTTCATCCCACCAAGAGAGAGAGTCTGATGGCAGAGACAACACCAGTATAAAAACAACTCTGAACAGAGGAATACAAGTTCCATAGGGAGGTTACGGATAAATTCTACAAAGTGCAAGAGGTCAGGCCTCCGCTAGCTGGGGCCGTCAGTATAAAGGCTCCTGGAGAGGAATTGAGAATGACCTTGAAGGACAGGCAGGGTTTGGACAAAGTGAAGTGGAAAGGAAAGGGCATCCCAGGCGGCAGGGACAGGAGGAGCAGAGGCAAAGAAGTGGGAGAGCTCCAGACACACACAGGCAGCTAAGGCCAGCCCCGCCACAAGGGAGCAGTGAGCCTTGAGGCCAGGCAATGGAGGAGAACCAGATGATCATGGCCAGATGCAGGCTAAGCAATGTAGAATTCTCCAGTTAGGGGGTTGGGAGCCATGGTGCACTGGAGGGGAAGAGAGATATGGGAGTTGTGCTTAGTGAAGGAGGTTGTAGAGATTGTCTTGCCTGGTTCCTGGCTCGAGCAACATGAGTGTGCAAGGAACTCTCTCCCAGCAAGGCCCTCTCGGTACTTTAGGTTCTACCCAAGAGGGGCTCCAGCCTTGCTCAGGGTGACTCACAGGTACCCTTGCTTTTCTCCTGCTTCAAGGCCCTCGCGGAGATGCTCAAGGTCAATAAGGTGTTGAAGACACTGAACGTGGAATCCAACTTCATTTCCGGAGCTGGGATCCTGCACCTGGTGGAAGCTCTTCCATACAACACTTCTCTAGTGGAACTGAAGATCGATAACCAGGTTAGATGCACAGGGGTCTCTTTGTGTCCTTCACTACCAGATGCTCATGGTTCTGCCCTTGCCCTTGTACTAAGGGATGGCCAGATACTGCTGGACAGCTCAGATCCAGGGCCCAGCTTCAAGGCACCCCAAAGGTCGTTGGTCCCCACCCTCCGCCATGCTCATCTTCCTTCTTCTTCGTGCCCTTCAAGTGCTCTGCCAGCTTCTGCTTGTCTGCCCCTAGTGATGGGAGCTCGCTCCTTTCCAAGATCACCCTTCCAGTTCTTAGAATATCCCTCCCCATGTACAATAGAAATCAGCTTCCTGCAAGTCCTGTTTATTGGGCTTAATTCTGTTCTCTGCTGCACGTGGGACCCAACTGGGGCACAGATTTTATAAACTGATAGAGTCTTCCCTAACTATCCCTATTTTCTTCAAACACCTCCCTCACCCCACTCAGTGGGCTTTTGAGTCAGTCTCCTTGCCACCAAGCTTAGTCTCTGGGCAGACACTAGTTTGACTCTCGCCTTATGGGGTTACCATTTCTCTGTAACTTCTGCGGTTCAGTCATGTATTATCAGGGCAACTCTTTCAGTTCTGACTTTCTAAGATGATGCTGGCTACAATATTTTATACGTTGCCTGTGTTAAGGGTCTCTGGTGGGCTGGGCTCTGTGCAATGCACCTTACACACATCATCTCTGACCTTCCCAACCACCCTGCAGGATGTGGGTATTATCTGACTCAGTCTGTAGAAGAGAAGCAGCCAGAGAGGCTAAGACAAGCCACTTTCTCAGCGCCACCCACTGAGCACTTTGGGAAGCGGGATTCAAATTCAGGTCTCTGGGACTCCAGAGGCCACACTCTTTCCTTGACACCACGTTGCTTTTGATGTTAAAGTGCTTTCTTCTTCAGGGGCTCCGGATAGGGAACTTTTGTTTTCCTACCTGAAAATATTTGCTGGATGGTCATATAAATACATGCATGGAAAAAAGTTTGGAAGGAAATATAACAAAAGTGTAAATAGCAATCATCTCTGAATGAGACTATCTATACTTTTCATCCTTATTGTAAAATATCACACAGATATGGAAAAGTGCCCAAAAATTCAGTGTGCAGCTTAAAGAATCATGGCAGGCATGTGCCCTTTTGTGAGTCCACAACTCACACTGCATTACCAGGCTCCAAAAGGCTTTGACAGCCCTTCCCAAGCCTAACCCCCTTGACAACTTTCTCCTTGTGCAACTCCATATCTTTGCTCTTGGTTTTCTGTCCTTCTGGACTGTTCTCTCCCACCCCTGGAGAATCCCTCCCCTACCTTCTGATTCAGTTGTATCCTGTCCCCCCAGCGGTGTTCTGAAGCCTGCTAGCTAGAGCTGATTGTAGGCATCTCTCCGCATTCCACCTCAGTGATGGCACACTGGTACCTTGAAGTCACTCCTGGTGGGAACATTTACACTATGGAAATTGACAAACACTACAAATTCAACTTTTTTTTTTTTTTTGAGAGGCTGCATATCGCTACTTTCTCCCATTAGCTTACCTTAGGGCATCTAACCCTCTCCCTAGAGAGAGTTAAGTGATCCCTCCCTGTGTTCTCCCAGCACTTCAGCTTCCCATGAGCTTCTCAGAAGCTGGTGCTGTATTTGAGCCATCTCTTTATTTCGGTGCCCAGCTCAGAACTTGGCCCCTCAGTGGTGCTTGGTAAGCAGGGCTGCCCTGGGTGGTTGTGTATGTTGTTCACTGCACAGGAGACAAGGGGCAAAATCCAACCCACACTCTACTCTCCAAGCCTTGGTATAGGGCTTCGCTCAGCCAGAGAAGATACTTTTTTCTAATTCATATAAAGAGCAGGGGCCCTGTCACGTGAATTTCCTTCACTGGACTCCTGCATCTCTCGCATGCCAATGGCTGCTGCTGCATCACCCATTCCCAGCCCCTCCCCATCCCACTCTTTCTGTCACTGCTGATCCTGCTTTATTGCAGGCTGGAGAGGCAGAGCCACTGGAACAAAGACATGCAGCAGGCTTAGCAGCAGCCCTGGACCAAGGCCTGGGGTTGGCTACTCACGTGACTCCCAGGGGCTACCCAGCGTCAGCTGAAACCTGACTCCTGGGGCAGAATGTTGGCTAAAAGCTACCCAGAGCACTGGCCTCGGGTCCTTGTGATGACAGCTGACAGAGAGTGAGCTGCCTACCTTCCCTCTCGCTGTAGTCTGCCCCTGCTGAGCCCAGTCAGAGCCAGTGCTGGCTGGCTCCCTCCCCCTCACTGAACACCCCAGAATGAGAATGTTCACTTCCCTGAGCCTCAGTTTCCTCACTTACAAAATGGGGGATCAAAAAAATTTCTACTTCTAAGGAAGTGACAGATGTCAACTATGAAGTGGTAACCTTTTTTAATTATTCCAAAGGTGCCCTAGAGCGTTCACAAGTGTTCTAAGAGTTAATTTACTGAGGTAATACCATGTATCCATTATCTCTTAATGCTCTCAAAGACTCTTTGTGAGTGGGTATGACAACCTACTCTGTGTTGTAAATGGGGACACTAAGGCCCAGGCAAGCTCTGTAACCTGCCCATGGTCACACAGTAAGTAAGTGACAGAGGTAAGATTCGAACCCAGGTTGGTGCGACTCCACAGTCCATGAACTGTGCCTCTCTGGTCTTTTGACTCCTACTGTAGTTTTGTGTGGGTCTTACTTGGCTTTTTCAGCAGTCCCTTTCCCTTGGGGTGAGTTCAGGGTGCTGGTCACTACCTTCTCCCACTATCCTGGGAGCCTCTTCTTTGGTTCATCTGAGCATTTGATGAGTGCTGGCTGAACCCCAGGGCTGGGCTGGGCTCTGTATATGAATGGGGCTCTAGCTCTGCCCTTCAGCGATTCCAAGCTGAACGGGAAGGCAGACAAGTACAGAAACCATTATTTTTTTTTAAGATTTTATTTATTTATTTGACACAGAGAGAGATCACAAGTAGGCAGAGAAGCAGACAGAGAGGAGGAAGCAGGCTCCCTGCTGAGCAGGGAGCCCGATGCGGGACACGATCCCAGGACCCTGAGACCATGACCTGAGCCGAAGGCAGAGGCCTTAACCCACTGAGCCACCCAGGCGCCCCCAGAAACCATTATTGAACCAGGTGCTTCAGCAAGCCTCAGACGGTGGGCCTTTGGGGAAGCCATCTCAGTCAGGAGCAGGCATCTTGGAGGGCTTCTTGGAGGAGGTGGAGCTTGAGATAAATTCCTAGGATGGATAGAATCTCAGAGAGTGAAGTGGAGGCCGAGGTATCTCAGGTGCAGTGAACCACATGAACAAAGAGAAGGAGAGGGGAAAGCCATGGAGCCCATCCCCTGGAAGAAGCCAGAAAGGGAGTTATAAATCCAAAGGGCTCTGAATGGGTAGGTTGGATGAAAGCGGGCTGCAGGCTATGTTCTGGGAAGATGGTTGTCAGCTGGATAGGAGAGGATGGAGGGCAGGCGTCAGGGACCGGGAGACCGGAGAGATGAAGGCGACCTGTGGGGCAGTGCTCCCGTAGGCCTGGAGTCTAGGGAAGGCCACCAGGGCCTCTCTCAGTGCCTCTCTCCTCAGGCGCCCCAGCTCCGGGCTCTGAGGGGTGTGCCACAGAGGAGGTGATGAGTGGCATTTGATTTATTCCTCATTCCTGGTTAGTCATCAAGGCCCTCAGAGGCCGCAGCTTTCTCCTCAGCCCCTGGGACTGTAACCTGTGTTAGTGGGCCTCTGTCCTCCTTCTTCCTTATACGGCCAAAGAAAGGAGAAAGGGACTTGGGGAGTTCTGCCCCGGTGACAAGAGCCTGGCTGGCTGGCTCAGGACCCAAATCCGGGAACTGGGATCCTGGGGCTGTTTGTTTACTCAGTCATCTCTCTTTATCTCCAAGCAATGTTGTGCTCTGTCTCGAGTGGCCCTGAGCCAGCAGTGAGGGTGGGAGGGAGCAGAGAGGCCAGGACCCAGAGCCCAAGGCATCGAGAAATGTCTAGTCCCGCCCTCGTTTTGAGGTAGGGAAACTGAGGATCAAAGAAGGGACGGGACTTGCTGAGGTCATGGATCAAGTTAGTGCCAGAGCTGGGCCAGAACTGAAGTGTCCCGCCTTCCAGACAGGCTGCATTTGTGGCTGGACAGGAGAGACCCTCAACCGCCAGGAGCAGGCACCACATACGGAGCGCTTGCTCGCCCTCTCCATCCCAAGTTAGCCGAATCCAAATGCTGATTCTCTGTTCCTCTGGATTCATCCTCTTCAGTCGCAACAAGCCACCTCCTCCAGCAGGCCCTTCCCCAGGACCTCGGGGTACAGGGTGCTGCTCCCTGCCCCTCAGAGCAGACAAGGCCTGAAAACATGACCCCTCTCCGAATGAAGTTATGTGCCCTGTCTGGGGGACACTGGCTGGACTGCTCACATTTCATTTCCAACATTGGACAGTGAGGATATGCCTCATATTTTGAAAAAAAGATCAAGGAAGCGGACTGCCTTTTCTTGTTTACCAGATTGGATTATTTTTCTAGTCCAAATAAGCTTAGAAAGAAAACACAAGCCACGAAATAGGATCCTGAAGGTTTTCACACAGGGTGACACCCCCTTAATTTTAGATTACATACTCAAGGCAGCTGGTTAAGTTTTGTTTGCTTGCTTGCTTGTTTTTTGTTTTTTAATGAGGCTGATGTGACTTTGGTTTTGCAAAAAAGAAGGAAACCAAGCAGGCAAGACTTCCCCACCAAACATGTTCTCTGTTTTGTTCCTTATATATTCAGCTTCTAAGCAGCAGATCTGGGCTTGTGCATAATTTTTGTGTCTGTCTTCATGTGTACTGAAGTAATTCAGCCTGGAAACATCCAGCCTCCAAGAGAGGACAGGCATGCGTCACTGTCCCTTCCTCAAAATGCCAAGTACAGTCCTTCACTGACTCCACTTCTCAGGAAAAAATTAGATAAAGTCAGTGGAAATAATATCATGGCAAAATCCTTTTCTGACACAGATCAGATTCTGATTAATCAGAATAAAGATTTGTGACAACAACCCTCTCACACCATGTCCAGTCCCCAGTGCAGGCTGTACTCTGTTCTGAAAAGCCAAGAACATTCCAGACAGGAGACAGCCTGACCCAAGGATTACCTGTCTTCAGATATCTGACACTTGAAGTCAGACAAGGATCAAATCCAAGCTCAGCCTCCACTCTGTCGTATTCTTGCTGTGTAATGGTGGGGAGGGACCACTTAATGTACCCATGCCTCAGTCTCCTCCCCTCTAAAATGGGAAGGATCTGCATACTCATACAACAGGGCTATTAGAGGCTTTAATGTGTTGACCCTTTAATGAGTACCTGGCATGTGTCTTCTCTCAAGAAGAGGGAGGTGATATTTCTATTATTTTATTGTTGTTGTTGTTGTCATTTGGGGTTTTTTAGAGAGGGATGGGGGAGGGGCAGAGGAAGAGGGAGAGAGAATCCTAAGCAAGCTTCACACCCAGCACAGAGCCTGACGTGGCCCTTAATCCCACAACCCTGAGACCATGACCTGAGCTGAAATCAAGAGTCGGATGCTTGCACCCAGGTGCCCTAATATTTCTATTATTAGTTAGACCAGTCAGTGGTAGAAGAGTGGGGTGGGGAGCACTGACCTCTGAGAGATTCTAGCTGGTGCAGGAAACAAATTTTTATCTCCTTTCTCTCTTCCCTTATTCCTTTTCCTACTTATGTTTACTTCTTATCAAAGTGTAACTTACATACAGTAACAAATACATCGTAAGTAGCTTAATGGATTTTTATATACATATTTATATATGGATTTATGTGGCATATGTATTATTATATAATAATATATATACACACACACATACGCACCTGGGTGATCAACACCAAGATTAAGATATAGAATATTTCTAGCATCTCATATGCCCCCTTCCAATTAATACCCTCCAAATGCCATCATGTCCCAATTTCTGTCACGATGGGTGAGTTTTGCCTGCTCTCAAACTTCATGTAAATGGAATCCCATGGTGCTGTTTTATGTCTGACTTTTTTGGTTCAGCATTGTCTGCGAGTATATCAGTTATCTCTAGCTGTGTAACAAATTACTTCCCAAAACTTAGCAGCTTAAAATAACAATGAACGTGTATGAGCACAGTTTCTGGGAGTCAGGAATCCTTGAGCAGTTTGGCCACATGATTCCAGCCCAAGCTCTCTGTCAAGAGTGTAGTCAAGTACAGTCTGAGGGCCTGAGGAGGGCTGGAGAAATTGCTTCCAAGATGGCTCCCTCCACGGCTGTTGGCGGGAAGCCTCAGCTCCTGGCCGTGTGGACTTCTTCCCCTGGCTGCTTGAGCGGCCTCACTGTACCACAGCTAACTTCTCCCAGAGTGAGCAATCAAGGCAGAGAAAGAAGAAAGCCACACATGCCTTTTTATGAGCCAACCCTGGAAGTTACATGGTCCCTTCAGCCACAGTCTGTCTGTTAGAAGTGAGTCACTAAGCATAACCACCCTCAAAGGGAGGGGAGTTAGGCTCCACCTTTGGAAGGGGGGAGGATCAAAGAATTGGCAGACATACTTTAAAATCACCAAAGTGAGAACCAGCTGTACTATTTTCCTTTGCTCTAGTTTGGCCAGAAAGACCTCTCTAACCAGCAGAGGTCCCCAGGGATAGAGCAAGGTGCCTCACAGGCGACGTCCCATCCTCGGGGGTGTGTAAGCAGAACAGAACTTGGCATCTATGATATGGAGGGGATTTTAATATCAGCCTGTGTTTGCAACTCTGAACTTAGACTAGATAATTCCCTGGGCTCTTTCCTTGTTTTTTTTTTTTTAAAGTATTCCCAGTTGCCCACATCTTCTGGACCACAAAGAAGAGACCATGATGGTCCCATCAGATATACAATGTGAGCTCCTTGAGGCCCCTGGCGCCTCTGGCCAGAATGGAGAGCCACCCACTCAATTCTACCCAGGGCATTGGTTGGCTTTTCATAAACTACCGACTCTGGTCATTTTCTCAGCCAGTTGATGATGCTCGGCCACAGGGAGACAAGTGCTGTCATCACTGCCGAAGGGCATGTCAGCATTTGTACCCTCTCGGCAATTTTAATTCAAAGTATGCCATCCTTCAGCCGAGCCATTCCACAGTCCCATGTGCAGCCTAAAGAGTACGTGCTCCCTCCCCTGCAAAGCCTGGCCCCACTGCTGGTAACAGGAGCACAGCGGCCAGCTCCATGTCCATCCGTACCAGGGCGTCCCGTGAAGCCGTTCAAAGGAATGAGGTGGTTCTCTGTGCCCCAACTTACAAAGATCTCCAGAAAATGTTAAGTGAAAAAGGCAAGTTGCAGAAGAGTATGTATAATACGAACCCATTTAAAGGAAAAAAATTTTTTAAAAATCCACAAGTTTTTATTATATACTTCATAGAAAACAATCCAGGGAAACATACCCCACCGACCTGGGGCTTACTCTGTGAAAAGTGGGAAGGATTGGGATTGGGGCTGTGAAGGGAAGCTCTCTGACTTTACTCAGTCTGCTTTAGTATCATTTGAATTTTTAATAAGAAGATGATGTTCATTCACACATGAGTGATGTACTTCTTAAGCACATCTGAAGGGAGGGCGATCAGAGTTCTTTCCCAGCCCCTCTCCCCGGTGCGGCTGCTGCAGCGTGCTGGGGCCAGCCTGGCCTGACCCGCCCTAGGGTTCCGCCAACAAGCTCCCAACTGCCCCTCACCCACTGTCCAGGTAGCCTCCTGAATTTTTCTTATGCCATCCAAGCAAGCCATTCATGGATTTACAGAATGCACGTCCTAGAGGCCTGAAAAGTCACAGAGCCTAAGCCTTCTCCATTCATAATGACATCTAGGAGGCTCTCCCAAGACACCATCTATGCTCTGTCCACACACCTCCGGGGACAGGAGGCCACGACCTTCCCAGCCAGTTCCTCCTGCATGCAGACACTATTGAGGGTTAGATCACAATCCTGCACCCTGAGCCAAACTCCATCTGCCTGTAGCCCCTCTTGTCAGCCTTACCTCGGCCTTTGGAGCTCTCTCAAAGACACCCAGGTTAGGCAGGAACTAGCAAACTCTGGAGTGAAACTCCTGTTCAAATCCTGGTTCTGTAACCAACTAGCTCTGTGATTTGGGGGAAATTTGTTAATACTTCTGTTCTTCACGGACCTCGCCTGGAAGATGAAAATTATAATAGTAGTACATATTCCACAGGGTTCTAGGGAGGAGAAAATGAGTTCACTTATGGAAAGTGCTTCTATGGCTTCACCTGGTACCCAACAATCACGAAATATCAAAATAAGAGATCAGAGTTTTGGTCTTAATGGGGCCCCATGGCCTCTTCTCTCACCGGTGAAAGGACTGAGGCCCTGAAGAGGGATAGCCTGAGAACGAAGCAAGTGTGATACTTCTTAAGATGTGTGCACATTTCTTATTTTGCTCTTTAATGTAAAAATAATGGTTTTGGCCAAAGATTAACACTCCGGGAAGACTGGCCATAATTATCTAGTAGAATCCCATATTTTCTCCAATATACTTGGACACATCTGTACATATCCCAGGCATACTGGACGCCTGTGTGAGAATGTGGGCCTAAAGGATACTCTGAAGTCTTTCCAGTGTCAGGTCAAGGTCAAGCCCTGGCTTTGGCATTAAGCAGAGGGAGCACGTTCCAGCTTCCCTCTATACGTGGGTTCAGTTTACCCATCTCTAAGACGACGGAGGGCCAGTCCCTGTTTGCGCTGCCTCCCCAGGGATGTAGGGAAGGTGAATGGGGGCAGTTTGCCTGGGGGTGCTCTGTGCTCTGGACCGAGTGGCATGGAGTGTCACCTTGCAGAAGCAGCCCTCATGGATGCTGGCCACGCCTCCACTCAGGAGGGATGATGCTTTCTGAGATTAGCCCCTCCTAAGTTCCAGCAGAGCTTTCCCGGAAAGCAGCCTCAAGGAGAGACCAGACTTCCTGCTAAGTGGGGTGGGCGGGGGACCTTCCAGTTCCTTCTTAGGCCCTTATATGATCTCTATACTATCTGCCAGGCCAAGTGGGCCAGAGCCCAAGGCTGTGCTGAGTCCTCTGAGGACAGGCCTGAGCTCTTCCCAGCTCTTTCAGGAGTCGTGACAAATGGGCAATGGAACTTTACCAGTGTCACTCTACCTGCCCAGATTGGTGTTCCCAGCCCCATCTGAACCCAGACAGGCTCTGGTGAACTCATAATACCTGGGAGTTCTCCATCAAGAGTCTCGGCTGAGGTCCCCGCTTGACCCTTCGGATGGTGAGGTAATGAATCTTCCCAACCCTCCCGTGTTGTTGTGCATCAGTTGTGTTCCTCCTTCCTCTGTTCAGTTCCTTGACCTTGACCTGGAGGTACTGGGTACTATGTGCTATCCAAGGGCTCCCAGGCTAGGAGAGCACCATGGAATAGAATCTAATGTGATGATGGGAAGATTCTACATCAGCACTGACCTAATTGCACAATTGAAATGTGGCCAGTGAGACTAAGGAACTGAGTTTCAAATTTTATTTATTATTTAAATTTTAAAAATTTAAAATTCCATTAAACAATGGGCCAAGGATTCGAATGGACATTTTTCCAGAGAAGACATCCAGATGGTCAACAGGTACATGAAAGGATGTTCAACACCACTGTTTATCAGGGAAATGCAAATCAAAACCACAATGAGATACCACCTTACACCTGTCACAACGGCTAAAATAAAAAGAACAAGAAACAACAGTGTTGGTGAGAATGTGGGGAAAAGGAGACCCTTGTTCACTACTGGTGGGAATGTAAATTGGTGCAGCCACCATAGAAAACAGTATAGAGATTACTCAAAAAATAAGAAATAAAACTACCATATGATCTAGCAATCCCACCTCTGCGTATTTATCTGAGGAAAACAAAAACACTAATTTGAAAAGATATTTGCACCCCCATGTTCATTGCAGCATTTTTTTTACAATAGCCAAGACATGGAAACAACAAATGGATGAGTGGATAAAGAAGATGTGGTGTATATGTACACACATACACACACACACACACACACAGAGAAAGAGAATGGAATACTACTCAGTCATGAAAAAGAAGGAAACTTTGCCATGTGCAATGACAGGGATAGACCTTGAGGGCATTATGCTAAGTGAAGTATGTCAGATAGAGAAAGAGATATGACCTATGACATCACTTATATATGAAATGTAAACAAAAACAAAACAACCAAGCTCATAGACACAGAGAACAGATTGGTGGTTGCCAGAGGTGAGGGGGAGGGGTGGGCGAGATGGGTGAAGGGGGTCTCGTTGTCCTGGCTTGGACCCCAGGACAGTCTTGGTGAAAGGGAACATTCTTTTCCTGTTCCTGCCCTTAAGGGGAAAGTCTTTAAGCCTTGATGTGATGTTAGCTTGCTCTCCATGTCTTTTCAAATATCTTTAAGCCTAGGTTTATTTTGTATTATCATAGTATATATGGTAACAGAAAACTCAAACAGTAAGTTACAAAGGAGATAACAAAAGTTCTTGTAAATCCCACCACCAGGACACTTGCAGGCCTTTTCTAGGCATTAGGCATATATATGTGCATGGAAGATACAGGTCACTTAAATATGACCTGTTTTATTACTGGGCTTTTTTTCTTCACGTTGTTTTGTGGTCATTGTTTGGGACCTGTGACCAAAGATTTACATCACCATCTGACAGCTCTCATGTTCTCTTATAAAGCTCAACTATCATTTATTTGAGCAACCCTCTCTGGATGAAGTTGCCTCCTTTTTTCCCCAGGATTATAAACAAGACTGATGAACATCCTCATTGTATCCTTCCCAGCACTATATTATAAGGTTTCCCTTTTCTTTTGTTTTCTTTCAGTCTTTGTCACTAGAGATCTTGGGGCAGGGAACTAACATGATCAGAGGGAGAGAGGCTTTAGAAAACAAACTCTGGGTATTACCAACTTACTGTGTGACCTTAGGCAAATCTTTTTCCCTCTCTGGGCCTCGACTTCCTCGTTTGTAAATTGAAGGGATTCGTCTAAGTGGCTGGTTGCCAAACCTGGCTGTATATTGACATCACCTGGGAGTTGGAAAAACCAGACACCTGAGTCTTATTCCCAGCGATTCTGATTTAATTATTATGGAGCAGAGCCAAGGGAGTAGAATCGTTCGTTTCCTTGAGACTTGTTCCTTTGAAGAACCCTCCTGCTCGAGTTTTCTAGGAAAGATCTGTTCTCGGCGTCCAGCAGGGCCTAGGTTCGAATCCCAGCTCATTCACGCCTGGCCGGGCAACCCTTCCCCTTCTCCAAACTTCCACCCAATTCCCTGTTCTTGGTGGGCGGGGAAGGGGGCGTGGCTGAGATCCCCGCCCACCTTGCAGGGTTCCTGCGCCTAGACTCGAGCTCCTGCGCGAACCGGGTGAGTGGTGACTACTGTTCTTTTCTTCATCCAAGAGCCAGCCTCTGGGCAGCAAAGTGGAAATGGAGATTGTGAGCATGTTGGAAAAGAACGCAACGCTTCTCAAATTCGGCTACCACTTTACCCAGCAGGGGCCCCGGCTGCGGGCGTCCAACGCAATGATGAACAACAACGACCTCGGTGAGCGATCCTGGGCCACCCGCCCACCTGCTGTCGTTTTCCCACCTGTCGTGCGGGGCGGTATGGCAGGGAGTATTCCACTGACACCTTCTCCTCTTCTTGAGTCCGACTTCTGACTTGAACGTTAGTCACAATTCCCTGGCTTCTGTACTGGCGCCTGGCCTGCCGGCTCCCCCGGCCAGTGCGCGCCTCATCGGCGTCCTCCTGCTCGCTCGGTCCGCAAGCTCAGCGCGCAGGCTGGATGGAGCCCCATTGCGCCCTCTGCGCCCTCTTTCTCTGAGTGAAAGGACACGTCGCAGGGCACAGGCTCACTGGGAGTCTTTTCCTCTCTGAATGCCTTTCCCCGAGCTCAGAGTCCTCCCTCTCCCCGACTACCATCGGGTTTGGCTCTAGTCCCAGCCCCCAAAGCCACCCAGCTCTACTACCCAGACCCCAGCCCAGGAGACCTCACAGGGCTTTCAAGGTAAAATTTGAAAATGTTGACTTCATGAAAGTTAAGCAGGTTACATTAATTTCATCGCAGTTAAAAGCATAGCTTATATTTTTTTCTAAAAAGGAAAGGAAAGAAAATGTCACCATCATTTCTGATGAGCGTGGGCCAAATAGGTATGCAAGTCAGCTGAATGAAAAGTGAGATTGATCACTGACTGACTTACAGGTGCCTATTGTTTTCAAGCTTTCCAAGTATTTATGACTTGTATTCCTGCTGGCTGCTAAAAGGATCTGATCCAGTGTCCAAAAAGGACTATGCCTGCTGAGGCTGTAGGGAAATAGGAAAAAAACAACAAGAAAAGGAGTCAGTCTAATTAATATGTTAACATAATTGATCATTGTATTTAGCTGTGAGTTTTCTGGAATCAAGGCAAGAAGATGAACCAAGTTACAATACTCTTATTACAGAAGAGAAGGACGCATTACAAGCTCAGAAAGAAAGGAAAAAAAGAAAAGAAAGGAAAGAGAGCTTCTTTCTGGGACTGAATTATGAAATAACTATGTTTTCTAAAGGACAGTATCTTCATTGAGCTTTTCATCAAATTCAGGCCTGTTCTACATGCAGGGTTTTTCATTTTTGTTTCTAATACACAGTAAAATGTAAAGGGCTTAATACTAAAGCATGTCTCAAAGTTCAGGTATGTCACTTTCTAGTGATGAGTCTGAGGCTAAAGTTATTACCTGGAAGGCCTGGAAGAATGGAGGGGAGTGTGTAGGTGTGTGTGCACAAGGCAGGTACTCACAGAACCTATGCACAGATAACCACGGAGCTACACACACACACACACACACACACACACACACACACACACACACACACACACTTTAAATTGAGTTACTCAATTCAACAAGCATTTGTCAATGTCGCATAAGGCAATACAGGTTCCTGCTCTTGAGGATACCAGTCCAGAAGTTATTCATTCATTGCCCACTCTAGGTGCCACTCTTTTCTAGAGCTGCAGGTCTAGAAAAGTCCATAAAACAAAAATGCACCTAGTATCCAGATTTATCTGATGTACCCTTATTTGAAATAAGCACAAACACAAATAATTACGAATCATTATTATGGCATCACAGAGGTGAGGCTACACTGAGCTGTGGAGGAAGGCCAGCAGTCTCAGCGCTCTTGGCTTGGCTGGGATCCGGCTTCAGAGCCAGCACTCCAAAGCCCTGTGTTCTGATGTGCCATAGCCTCACATTTCCCCCTCCCAGCTTAGATGAAGCTTCAGCTGTGCCCCTTGCTGCCTACCCCAGCTTTTTTTTTCCAGTGGAAAAAATGGCCTGGGGGCCTTTTCTAGGGACAGAGGTTCCAGATGACCAGGGGGCAGGGGTGCTGCAGTGGGGGAGGGGTACCAGAATCAGCTGTGGGCTAGATAACCTTGCCCTTGAAGACTCTCCCAGTCCTGAGAGTTTGTGACTCTCCAAAACCCAGGCCCAACTCCTACCCCCAGCAGCTTCTGAGGTTACTACAGCGGAGCTGGAAGGGCCTTCAGACTCACCCCCTCAGTTCTCTTTTGGGGAAACTGAAGCCTTGCGGGGGAGGGGGACTGCCCTTCTAAAGGAGCGGCTCAGCTAAGTCCCACCTATTGTTAGTTACAGCAGCATTTTGGGAGCAACTTTGGTGTGCCTAGGACCGTGCCAGGGGACATAAAGGGCAGCAGAAAGGCTAGTTCCTTGACTCCAGAACCTTTATGACCTTTTAGGAGAATAAAGACTCAAGGTGTGCCGAAAAATCCAAGAATGCCTGCAAAGTGCGCCCAATGTGAGGAAGTGACTTGCGAGGACAGAGGCTGGAGCATGGGGGAGGTCAGGAGTTCTCGGTGGGGGTACTAGACAGGCAAAGGCAAGGTGGGAGGGCCTAGTATTTCAGCTAGGAGAGACAGAAAGATCCTAAAGGATTGGAGGGACTATTGTAGGGAGGTAGAGCTAGAAGGAAAAATAGGAACTCACAGAGAAGGGAGGGAAGAGCATGCCAAGCAGAAGGAACAGCATGGGAAAGGCAGGACTGGGAGTTTGGTGATAAAAGCAGGTAGGAGGTGAGACTGGCATTTTCCTGGACAAGTCTGCCAGGTGATCAAAATGGGCCTCAGGGTTAGCCCAGGGGACAGTGCAACTCTCCCTTGGGGTTTCCCACAAAGGGAATTAGAGCAGAATCGCTTATGTGATTATACGTAACATTGAGCTTTGGTGGGTGAAGTAGGATTTTTAGCTTTAAAGGCCAATTTGTGCTCATCTGCTAATTTTTGTAAAAGAAACACTTCTGATTCAGACAGTGCACTAGTTTCTTCCTGCAAAACGTCCTTTCTTTCCAACACAGCATTTTCATCCCGCTCTCAGGGCTTAGATGAGGCAGACAGGCTCTGTGCTTTCCAGCTGAATATTTTTACCCTGAGAGCCTCCGTGGGCAGTACGGAGCCACTGTGGTGGTTAGCAGTGTTTGCTGCTGCTGCAGCGACCACAGGCAGGGCCCAGCCTCTCCAGTTTCCTTCTCCCCGCAGCCTGCGCTGTGCTGGCTCCTGGCACGGGGCCGGCCTCAGTGGTGGGTTTTGCCTGCCTGCAGGGTGGATGGGCTCTCCTTTGGGGGCTATTCGATCCCCAAGACCGGAGGTCAGCCCGTGCCTCTGCTTACGTGCAGCCTGTCAGGATCCATTCTGGCTGGCGTGTCTTCGGTCCTTCCCAGCCTGTGCACTGAGCGGCTAGCTGCACGGTGGTGTCAGGGAGGAGCCATGGGTCCCCATCTGTGTTTCTCATAGCGGTACCTCAGATGACTCCTACCTCTACACTATTTATAGCTGAGAGGCTAAGCATGGCTCTCGGGGTCCTGTAAATCTCCTCTGAAGCTCTCTCCACTTAATGAAGTCAGAATTGCCAACTCCAAGTTAAGACCGTTGTATGTGTGGAGGCGGGGCGGGGAAGAGGGCTAACCTGCTTCAAAGCAGGAAACACCCCTTCCTGGGACTCTCTCTTCTACTGTATTCTTGAGGAAGACTTTTCTAACTAGCAGACACCATGCACCCCAAATCAATTTCATCATCGTTCCCCAAAACCACTAATACAAAGGGTATTACTACTTTCCTCACAGCCATCCAAGCCAGAAATCTGGGCCACTGTCTGCATGCTGCTCCCTCCCAGCCCGCCTGTCCTCTCCAGGCCATGCCCACTGCCCTTCCTCATGCCAAGCCCTCAGCACATTTGCCTCCTGTCCTGTGACTTTAGTGGGCTGGTCAGCAACGCTCACGGAGTGCCCAACCCAAAGTTTGTTCTGTCACCTTGCTTAGAACGCTTGCTGAGCTCCCATGTCCCCAGGTGAGAGTTCTTGACACGGTTCCCACGTCCCTCAGTAATCATAGCTGATCCGTTCGTGTGCCAGGCGCTGCCGTGAACACTTCCTGTCTTACTCATGTGAGGCTCCCAACAACCGGGTGAGCGAGGTCCTATTTACTATCTCCACTCTACAGGAAGGAAGGAGAGGTCCAGAGAAGTAGGTTAAGGTTACCTGCAGTCCGTGGGTGGAAGTGGGCTGTGAGCTGCAGTCTGACCTCAGAGCCTGTGCCCCTGCCTCCCCTCGTGGCGAGGACATGCTGGACTTCTCTGTCGACACCCCTGACAAGCCCCCCTCTCACCCACATTAGCACCAGAGGGGCCCGGGAGCTTGAGTGCCTCCAGTGACCCAGGCCAAAGTATTCTTGCAGAGGGCCACCACTCCTGACCCTCCCCTCCCCTTCTCAGTCTGCCCGTTTATCCTTCCGGATTCGGTGCACTTTCCCTGCCGTCCTTCTCACCACGGCCTTCATTATGTCTCATGCTTGGTAGAGAGCTCTCAGGGTACCTAGGATATTTTGTCAAACTCACTGTTGGTATAGCTTGGTGCCCTGTTAGGCTAGATCTTTACTTCTGATCCTTGTGCTTGGCACATAATAGCACTCGGTGAATGCTGTCGAACATATAAATGAATTGAAAATGCTTCCCGAAGACATGATGGAGGTGTTCGAGCTTGGCAGAAAGTGGCAGAAGGAGCTCGAGCAGCAGGTGGAGGTTGGTCCAGATGACCCGAGATTCCTTCTGGCTCAGACAGCGAACAAGTCTGGCAGCTGCAGTGATAAGGATTTTACTTTAATGGAAGTAAAAAGCAGATTGAATTGAAGGAAGATGTTAGAGAAGACTTGGCTTCTGCTTCTGTCACTTATTCCCTGTGACTGAGCCAACTTACTTCCCTCTCTTGGCCTCGATTTCCTTCATCATTAAAATGGAAAATAATACCTAAGTGAGTGGATGCCTTGCCCTTCTCGCCATCCAGTCCCCATCAGAGCCAGTGCTAGGGGAGTGGCACAGCTCCTGCCCAGGGTACACGACGAGGGCACGTGGGGGGAGAAAGCAGCCTGGCATCCCTGTCTGTACCCTGAGCCACGGGCTGGGGACTCAGGTTCCTGTCCTGATGCTGCCGCTAGCTCTTAGGGGTTCCAGCTCCCTTTTGTTCTCCAGGGGAAAGGAGCTGATACCCTTGTGAGAATCAGCTGCGGAGGCCCTATGTTGACAGGCCCAGACTGTACCTGGTTCTGTCTTGTATCCGCTTTATTGCTTCAGGCCCGAGATGTAGCCTCTCTGCCATACTTTCCTGCTCCGTAACGTGGGAAAGATAACAACGCTGACATTCTAGAATTTGGTGGTGGGACTCTGAGTGAAAAAGGTGTAATGAGGACTGCCTTGCGGAGCAAGCTAACGTGGTGTACGTAAGCATCTGGCTCATGTAAACTCTCTGGTCACTTTGGGAAAAATTTCTCTGCTCTTTGGATTTTGGCTTTTGTTCCCTGCCCTTTTCTGCCAAGCTGCTGGACGTTCTGATGGTGTCCAGGGCCTGGGCTGGACGCAGTGTCTTCTCTCCAGGAAGACAGCCCACGGATCTGCATTATTGTTCTCTGACGGGGGTGGAGGGGTGGAGGGGTGGATAGGAGCTCAGGGACAGGCTGAACTGCAGGCCCCAGACTGGGTGAGCTGTGTGCCCCGGCTCCCAGCCACCACAACCTGATACCTCCCCTTCCTGGTGCTTCTGCTCTATTATGCTCAGTGTCCTGCACACATTGACCAGGTTCTTGGTGCGGCTCGCATGCGGCGATCTGGGGTGGCCGCAGGTCTACCGGCTCAGCTCGGGACCTGGAAGACATCTAAATATAGACAGACTTCCTTCCTCGCCTGCTGTAGTCACCAGCAGCCTCCTTGACTACCACCTATCGGTTCTCCGGACTTTTTGACCTTTCTCTTGGGGCTGATCTAGCTCGCTGCTTGGTCTTCATCTGCAGACACTGTAATTCATTTCAGAACACTCTCCTGTGTTACAGCACAGGAGCCCTTACCCCTCTCCATCATCCCACATGTAACAACTCCAGCCTGCAACCTCCTGGCTAGTGCTTTCCTCTTTACGGCATTTAACGACTTTGTTATGTGAACAGTATTTGAGCTTCTAGTGTCTTGCTTTTGGGAAAATGTCAAGGTTAACACTAAGGGGACACAGATGCTGCAGGGTAATCTTCAGGGTGGAATTTTTTTTTTTTTTTATAAAGCAGGAGGCAGCCAGGAATCTGAGGAGGAGCTGTGGGAAATGATTCCAGCAGGTTAAGACCCTACTCTCATCAAGATCAACTGAACTTTGGCCTTTAGCTGAGCCTCCGGCGAGAAAGATCTTCAACCACAGGGCCTCTGGTGTAAAAGCAAACACAGTGGAGGTGGATACAGTGGGTTTTATGCCCGTGTGGTCAGAGGCTTAGCAGTAATTTGTGAATGAGTCAGCTCGACCGCAGCCCCTCATCAGGAACGCTGACCAGCGGGAGGGCCCTTCACAGCTCACACATAAATGACCTTTAGAAACAGACTTTAGACCTTGCTAACCAAAAAGTTAGCGAGAAGCTTCCCAGGGCTTTCTCGGGGCTTTCTCAGAGCCACAGAGGTGGTTCCCGGCGCACAGGGTCAACTGGCTTATTTCTCATCTCCATTCTTTCCAGTGAGGAAGAGGAGGCTCGCAGACTTGACCGGGCCCATCATTCCCAAGGTCCGAAGTGGCGTCTAGTATGTGGAGGGGATGACGGCGCCTTTGAACTGCACCTGTCCTACTGATACCCTGTGCTCTGCAGTGGAAACCAGAAGGCAAAGTGCCGGCCCAGAACCCTTTCGTGGTTCAGTTCTTTATGCACTAAGGTTTTAGGTTAACTAGTGGTTGTAGTTGAAAATTTTATAAACTATGGTTAATGTGAAGTTTTTCTTTAGTCACAGAAGTTCAGTCTGGTTATTATTTAAAAACTAAGAAGACCCCAAACCGACAGATCTTACTGAAGATGTTCTAGCAGCAGGACTTAGCCCTGGGAGCCCAGTTTCCGTGGCCTTGCTGCGTGGTGTTTCAGGGGTATTTAGAATGTACCACGGGAACAAAGAGCCCACTCTTCCAAATGGCTGAGAAGCATTATAAAATACTTTATTATGAATTTGATCTTAGGTATTTATCAAACAGATCATCATTCTTTATTAACCCTCCTTTAAATTTGAAGAACCTCAAGATTAAAGTTGCCAAACTGATTATTGGGTCAGGGACACAATTTTGCCCTTTAAGAAAAATTGAAAAAGGTTGAAAGACTGAAGCCACAGAGCTCTGCCAGGAATCCAGGAACGTGAGATTCCTTTTGCTGGATAAGAGGAAATGAGGAAAAAGCCAATGGTGAAATTTCAGGTTTCAAAAACCATCTTTCTTTACCAATACCAGGTAACAAACATTCCCCTGAGCGTTCTTTACGGACATCTGGGATTTACTTACAATTTGATATTGGAATCGGAAAAATTTTTTTCCTTATTGAATGCCAACCGCAACGATGTGAAAATTTACAGCCAAATACTTGAAAACACCTTTCCACACTGCACAGTGGTCCAATGGCTAACATGAGGTAAAACACTAGAGAAATTTCAAGTCCATCGTGTCTATGCTTACAGACTTCAACCATGTGTCACGTCACTCATTAGACAAGTCACCACTGATCTCATGCCTGTAAAGTAATAAGCCTCTGAAGGCCAACAGTGAAGAAAATCCAGATATTAAAGAATTAGGAAACCCTGGCCAAACCATCCCAAGATGATGATTCTGAAAAATGTAATAATGGTGTTTCTGCCAGATCCCTTTTTAACACCATATGCACCTCTTGGGATCCAGCAAAAATGTTAAATCACTATGCCCTTGTGCCTTTTAATATACCACAGTGCCAGTTAAACTAGCATTTCTGTTGCTTGGGAGTTATTTTCCTGAGTGATTCAGCAAATCTTATGATAAAGGACAGGCCAAAGAGCTGACGAGGGCAGACCGAGCTGCAGAGCACTGAGCAGAGGCTTTCGATGAAAAAGGAAAAGTCTTGCACACTGAACTGTAATGTTGTGGCCAGTACAGGGTAACCAGAGGTGGAGCCAGGGCCTCCCCACTACGGAAGAATGTCTACTGAGGCTGCAGACGGGCCTGGGAGTGGCACCTCGCTGTTGGGATGGCCAGCCCCACTAGGCTTCTCCTTGAAACACAACTGCAGCTGTATTCTGCATCACTGGAAACTGCAATATAATATTAAATCTGTTGGTCTACGGATGGTCGTGTATGTGTTTCTTGTGGCTAGCGTGACACGGACATGCACCTGACACATTGGCCAGAGGCTGGGAGACTACCGCAGCACTGCCGGATGAACTCACTCAAAATGTGGTTATATCCTGTCAAGTTCACATCCAAACTGCCCAAATAACAGTGTCCTCAGGCCAATATGAATCTTTCAAAGAGCGTACTTAAAAGCTAAGAGTGTGGGTACTGGGGGGAAGCAGAGACTCTTAGGGGAGAGCACTCACAGAAACCAAATCAATAAAAAATGAAGGTGGGCCACCTTTCAGATCACCTGCTCCATCGGGTGAGCTGTTGGGTTTAGACCAGGGAATGGCAATTTTTTTCCGTAAAGGGGTCAGATTGCAAATATTTTCAGCTTTGCAGGCCGTAAGGTCTCTGTTGTAACTACTTAATTCTGCCACAGATCATATGTAAATGAATGGGTGTGGCTATTCCACCAAGACTTTTTTACAAAAGCAGAAGGGGAGTCAAACACCCTAGTGTGCAGATCCTGACTTAGGGATGAGGGTAGGAGTGGATGGTAGGTGATGGCAGGTAGCAGGAGTGGCCTGCTTCCAAGGAGTCACCCTCCAGGGCCATAGCTTCCATGCTTTTGCCACCAGATCAGCAGGTCTGCTGACAAGACAAATGACTACTGCCAGCCTGCTGCATGGCACAGAAAGGGCATGACCTGGTCCCCAGGCTCCAGGCTGTCTTCCCCAGCAGTGTGGGGATCCTACACAGCTCACCTTTTTCTGTGCTCTGGCCTCTTCTGAGTCCAGTGTCTCAGGTAAGCGGTCGGCACCCAACTCCCTCTTCCCGGCCCTTCTGAAGCTCAGGTGGCCAATATGGTACCCAGTTTATGATGCCGGCATTGCCAGCATTCAAGTTCAGTTTTCTGCTGCTGCAGCCGATAACCCCCAGCATGTGGTCACTGTGAACTAGCTTGTGAAGGCCTAGGGAAATGCTGCTGCTGCTGCTCACATACACGTGGCCCATCCTCACCAACATCCGGCCTCGGCCTGGGGCTCACGGGGAGCCGCACCAGCCGTGGCAGCTCGCTGGGTATGCGTGGCCGCCGGGCAGTACACTCACATTCCTCTTTAAAGCTGCTCTGGGTGGGACTCGAAGCCAGCCTTCTCCCTTTGTCCTGACATGTGACACAACAGGCTGTGAATCCTTGTCGTTGGCAAGCAGGGCAGGTCAAGACGAGCTGGCGGCACTGAGGAGTTGAGCAGAGTTTATACTGGTCCCACGGGGCTCCACAATATGAACATCCTGGGGGAGAAGGAAAAGCCCCAGGTCCAAACACACACATACAGGTGTACACATGTAGACAGGCACTTCTCCAGGTCCTAAACCTAACTCTTAGCACGTCAGCTAATACACCCCGTTGGGCCTGGGAAGGTTTCTAAAGAGTAAGTCTCCTGTCCTCACCGCCACTATTTGGGGGTGGGGAGGGTGTCAACGGGGAACTGTCTTCCTGATTCCAACATTCAGTGACTCTTTTTCCTATTTAGAAAATAGGAAACAAGGGTCTTAACCAGAAGTTGTAGAATTTGGCAGTTCTGTGTGAATTTGGATGGGAAAATAATTATCTTTATTTTCACCACCCCACACTAAATGTAGCGCTTCCTTTGATTGTTAATGTAAGCAACAAATCAGACACATGTCAATATTCTTCATTCTCAAGCTGGCCAAGTACCCCTTAGTTCAATGGTCTTTTTCCTTTAGATATTCCCTTTTTCATGGGAGATAACATATATGAAAACAAATGATCCCACACCTATATTCAGCTCCTGCAGCCCACGCCCTCCTCCCCAAGCCTGAGGTTCTCCTGCTGTTGCTAGCAGACATCTGACCACCCTATTCCTAAAAAACTCCCATTATCTATCTTCTCAGCCCATTTTTCCCAGCTGACTTCCTGTTAGCATTGACAACATCATTTTTCAAGTCTCCTGAACTAGTTTAATCTAAACTACCTCTGGGCCTTCTCTCTTGCCTTCACACTCACATGCAAGTGCCCATTAAATCCTGCCAACATTTCCTCAGTAACATTTCTCAAATCCACTATTTCTACTTATTTATAATTTATACTCCATCTAGCTCCAAAAACAGATTTTGAGTAGCTTTTAAAATGAGACACAGGGCGCCTGGGTGGCTCAGTGGGTTAAAGCCGCTGCCTTCGGCTCAGGTCATGATCCCAGGGTCCTGGGATCGAGGCCCACATCGGGCTCTCTGCTCAGCAGGGAGCCTGCTTCCTCCTCTCTCCTCTTTCTCTGCCTGCCTCTCTGCCTACTTGTAATCTCTCTCTGTGTGTCAAATGAATAAATAAAATCTAAAAAAAAAAAAAAACGAGAGACAAATACAAGGCCATTAAAATAAAAAGATCAAAAAGAAAAGGGAGAAGGCAGTCATACTCAAATCGTACTCATTATCACAGTGGTAATTCAATCTTAGTCCCTGATCACAGGAGTTCTAGAAAATTACAGCAGCCACTAGGGTTGTCTGCCTATGACCTTTCCTGTTTAAAACTATGGCATCCAGAGGCAAGAGCCATTTTTCTTGAGGATTATTTCCATCCTCCTCTTACTGACCTTATCTGGTATCCCACATCGGTGAGGACTTAAAACCATAGTCAAACCACAGACCTCTTGAGCTCACACCCTCCTGTGGCCACCCCTGCCTCGGTTCTGCTCCAACCTGGGAATGCCTCAGCCACCACTCAAAAGTACCTAACCCACCACATGTGTCTACAGACCACCTGAACTGGAGGTTAAAACACGTAGGATAACCAAGGAAGCCAATTACATAGAAACACAAAATATCAAAACATCTATAATATATGTTTTATATGTAAATATGTGGTATTTATATGTTAATATATGTTTAATATATTTTTAACATATTTAATGTGATAGTTAAGATATTTATTAACACATTAAATAAATAAGGTGGGGTTGGGAGCTAGTAACTACTTCCACTTTGAGACGATGAACATAAATGCTATTTGGAGAAGTCTGCAGCAACTATAATAAAAATATTGCGGTTTCTGTTGATGACGAAGTCACTGGTGCATCTAATATTGATTTGTTGCTTACATTAACAATCAAAGGAAGTGCTACATTTAGTGTGGGGTGGTGAAGATAAAGATATATTTATTTTCCCATCCAAATATACACAGAACTGCCAAATTCTACAACTCCTGGTTAAGACCCTTGTTTCAGCCTATGAGTTCAACTCTCAGCACATAGGCCGAGCAAATGACATCGTCCCCACTGTAAAAGACTTGCCCGACTGGTACATGGGGAAGCCAGGACCCAGGACAGGCCTCCTGATTCCTGATCCGGGGTTCTGTCTGCTCCACTGTTACATCTCCAGCTCCGCTGGGAGGTGGTCATACTACGTTACTACTTTTCCCTGTTTTCTTCTTCACACAAGCAGTACTGGCCTGCCTTCCAGAACGGCTCATACAGAGAACATGGCTGATCATGAGTTCAGGGCCCAGCCTGTGCTGACCTACCTGACACTATGTCACTGTTGTAGGATAAGGCATAGCGCTCATCAAAAACAAACAACTTCCCTTTGTAGAAACCATCGGGAAACTCCTCCAGGTACTTGTGGATGCCCCCTTTGAGCTGGAACACTTCCTGGCACACGCCCTACGTGAGGAAAAACAAGAGGAAATTTGAGGAGACAGGCAAAGACTGGTAAGAAGCTGCACAGATGAGTGGCAGTCAGGGCCTTCACTAGATCCGGGGGAGTCCAGCTATTTTTGCTGCCCCCTAAACATAGAAAGACACCTGTTGGAACACGTAATGGTAATTTGTTCTTCTCAGGATCAAGCATACGGATTAGGAAAAGGGAGAGGTTCACTAAGCTTTCCCTTCTGTACTTGAGGAGGCTCTAAGACCGTGACTTGCTTTCCCACATCTTGAGATGTAAGAACTTCAGGTTTTGTGCCCACAAACTCTGTGCCGGAACCATTCAAGGGAAAAAGAAATCCCTGGTGGGTTGGGGGTGGGAGGAAGGCTGAAGGTGGGGGGTTGGAAGCTCAACGCATGCTGTTGGGTGGAGTCTTCTTTACCCCCACACCCGCAGTGCCCCCAAGTGCTCACCTTGGCCTTGAGATAGGCTGAACCCCGCTCACAACGGATGCCCCCAGTGCAGTACATCAGCACCTTCTTCTCTCGGAAAAGTTCTAGGTTTTTGTCAATGTAGCTAGGGAAGTAACTGAATTTCCTAATGTCTGGGGCTAAGCAGCCCTGGAATCGTCCCTATGACATAGGAGAAGCAGAGGGAAAATTATCAGAAAAACATACCTGGTAAGAACAAAAGTGTGTCAACCCCGTTCATAACCCCTTGGCAAGGGAGCACTGACTAGTTGCCGTTCTCATCCTACACTCTGACCTTTCAAGAGCTGAAACTCAGAAACAAGGCTCATGGGCCGTGGCTCATCTTTCCCAAGGGAACTGGAGAGGCTGCCCAAAGCCAGCTTTACGGATCCTCGACACATGTCAAAGGCAGGCATGTGGGAGCCAAGAAGTATATCATCTGCCAAGATGTCGTTCATTTCTCTTTCCTTAGACTTTCTCAGCAGATCCTGAGTTCAAAGGCTTGGGTTATCTCTGAAGCTGCTAGCAGTCGGAGGAGAGCTGGGTGACTTGGCCAGGGAGGCATACACGGCATCACCTGGCAAACATGCCATGATGTGGGAAGGGGGAGACCTACCATTTCACGCATCTCACTTCTGGTCCTTACTTACTATTTTGCTTTCATAGAAGTTTCTGCAGTCCAGTAGGATAGTATCACTTTGTTCTTCATTTGCCTGAGACAAAAATTTTTCTACTTCTTTATGAAATTCACCTGGGGATAAATGGATTCCTAAAACCAAACCAAAAATTTAGTTAAGACAAAAACAACATACAAATCCAACCAGAGCTAGCCCCACCTGATGACTTAGAAGATACTCTGTTTCCTTCTACTTAAAACTATTCATAATTGCAACTGTGTCTGAAAATAACACCATCTGATGACCATGATGAAATTATTCAGTGATTCCAGATATCCTCACTTCCCTTCTTCCAAAGATAAGCGCTACGGTGACCTGGAGATTTAGAAATGATTAGTCAAAGAATTTTCCATTTTCAAACTTGGTCTAAGCTGGTAATAAAAGCCAGACAGTTAGGCTCTGAACTGCCATGTGGGTTTGCTGGTCCATTATATGGCCAGTGTTCTATCTTCATTGTACAGGGAGGGGCCTGGGCATGTATGTGCTTGACGATAGGCTTTGACTGAAACAAAGGCAAGCCCAAGGCTAAGAACCTTGACAGGCAGCTGAGAGTATAAATTTGTGGAATAAAGTTGGACTGTTCTTTAAAAATACAAAAGGGGAAGAAGAATGTGTCTAAGTCTGTGTGCATGAGTGAAAGAGAAAGGCTGGGCGGGGCCGGTGGAAGGGGCTGACGGCAGGAGTGACACATGAGAGAGGAGGGCAGAAGGGAGAGAAAGAGGGAAAAGCTAAAGCAGGCAGGACAGAAAGGACAGGAACAAAATAAGTCAAATCCAAGGAGACTGAAAGGAGAGCACCTCAGTCTGGTGGGGTGCCTGGCCTTCTGGACTCTCCAGAATAGAACTATTCCTGTATCTTTGGAGGTCCAGACATCCCACTCGATTGTGAGGAACTTCTGGTGAATTCGGCAGTGGGCAGTAACCACCCCTCAAGAACAGGAGCTCTGGGGATGGCAGTCACCACTCCTGGTAGAGCCTCATGGCACCAAAGGAGCCTCATTCTGCTCAGAGGGGAACCCCAACAACCACCTGAAGTTGCTAAGCACAAGGAGGGGCTAGAGGTCCCAGAGCATGGCCAAGGAAGGACTCTGGATTGCTACCTGCCCAACCCAGAATTGTAAGGCGAAGGTAATGAGGCCAGAATCGATTTATTGTTATCACCTAATTATATGGTCACCAAAACAGGGGGGTGCAAAGGGAGATTCAAGACTGACGAGAAGCACAGAAATCTGCTAAGACTTCTACGGACAGGGTGCCACAGGGAACCAAACTTGTTCCCTGCTGCTGCTCTCCTGGCCCTGCGAGCTGACTGGACAGGGACTCATAGGGACATGTTTACAAGAGGTGCCTTCGGGTGATGCAGCTCAAATGCAAGCAGCCCAGCGTGGCCTGGAGCCCACTCTCCCGTAACCTCTAAGCAATGGCCTGCAGCACCAAGAAAGAGCTCTTCCGTCATCTTGCTGAGGTAGGGACACTGTGCAGATATAGCCCTTTTGGGCCCTTCTCTCCTCGTGCATGAGTCTCTTTTCCTGGATGTTTGTATCCTACTCCCATTTCCCTCTGGCTTAACCCCTGGCATTCTTTTAAATCCCTACATATTGGAAAGTGAACAGAGACAACCAGACTTTTGTGCTTCCTGATGAAAGAGGACAACACGACCCATCAAGCAATCTTGGGTGAAAAAAAGGAAAGAAAAAAGAAAGTCAAATCTGAATCTGTTAGGTATCTAACAGAACAGCCACTAGCCATAGGGGGATGTCAGGCTCTTGAAATGTGGTCAGAGATGTGCTAGAGTAAGGGTAACACAGATCCAGGATTTCAAGTACTTAGTGAGCAAAAACAGGTAAACTATCTCAGTAGTAGTTTTTTACAGTGATTACACATGGAACTATTTTGGCTACATTGATTTAAAGCATATTATTAAAATGAATTTTACTTGTTGCCTTTTACTTTTAAAACGTGACTACTAAAAAACATAAAATTACATATGTGCCTCACATTACATTTCTATTAGACAGCACTGCTCTAAATCTAACTATCAATCTATTAGAAATACGGAGGACAGAGGAGATGCAATCAGCTTTAGCCAGACTGTGGGAACTCTATAGACAAAATGACCCCATTCCTTCAAAAAAATAAATAGAGGGGGGAAAAAGAGGGAAGCAAATGTATGGGTTAAAAGAGACTTAAAGAGACACAGGGATCCATCACAATGAGTGGACCTTACTTGAATCCTAGTAAAAACAAACTTAAAAAATCATGAGATCCCCACGGATACGATTTCTTCAAATATGCTAACACTCGATTCTAGAAAACAGCATCCTCCTCCTTTGTTGGTCTAGCCAATTTTAAGTACTGGCTGGATATTTGATAATATTAAGGAATTACTATTAAAAATGTTTTATTTTGATGTAATAATGGTTTTACAGTTATTTATTTTTTTAAACGTTTACCTTTTAGAGGTCTCTACTAAAATATTTATGAATGTAATGACATGACACTGGGATTCCCTTCAAAATAATCCAGGATGGGAGAAGGGACAGGGCATAGAAGAAAGCTGGCGATGAATGAGTAATTGCTGAAGCTGTATAACAGGTACATGTGAGTTCACTGTATTATTTTCTGTACTTTTCTTAACGTTTGAAAATTTTCATAATAAAAAGCAAAACAAACACAAAAAACCCACCAAACAAATGTCTTTCAAGCATCTATGGTAACCATGGGGAAAAAGGGAAAGAGAACATTCTAGAGCACTTGCAAACAAACTGCTCTGGATTTGAAAGCCACTTGCTTCCTGTGGCAAAAAGTCTGTGCATTATTCAGTTGATGACTATTTACAAGTAATAATTACACTCTTCCCAGGCTGCTATCTTTGGAACAAGAAAACAACTTCTTGCCAAATTATCAAGAAGAAAAAGAGCATTCTAAGGGGTGAGTCTTCAATTACCATAGCACCAAAGAGAAGACCAGTTTAAACACTGAATAACCCACAGGCTAGCTACCCCAGAGCTATTTTTTTGTAAGTATAATCAGCATACAATCAGCATACAACGTTATATTCGCTTCAGATATACAATATAATGATTCAACAGTTCTGTACGTTACTCAGTGCTTATCATGACAAGTGTACTCTTAATCCCCTTTATCTATTTCACCCACCTTCCCTCCCGCAACCAGCTGTTCTTCTCTGTACCTAAGAATAGGTCTCTTTTTTCTTTGTTTCTTAAATTCCATAACCCAAAGCTATTTTAAAGAGGTGACTGTTGATCAGAGTGTCTGACTTCCACATCTGTTTCTGTATCAAGTTTTGTCCCTCTGCAGAAAACCAAAATTTTTCTTCTAAAAGCAAGCATACCAGGCTTCTTGTAGGAGATCTTATTGGGACTGATCCCCATGGGCACAATTTCTTCACATACACCAACACGCAATTCTGGAAAACAGCAAGCCCCTCCTTTGCTGGTCTAGCCAATGAGAAGCAAAACAGAACACAGTCTTACTCTCCCATCTCCAGATATAAGACAAGTGTCAAGTACAAGAATTGTATCTGTTGTGTAATAATATGATAGCCGAAGTCTTAAGAAACCTCAAAGTAAGAATTAGTGTCTTAACGGAGAAAGGGAGTCAGGGCCTAAAGTGTTTCAGATAATTCAACACTAATAAATATTTATTGCATACCTACCATGTATAGAAATGTTCAATGGAAAAGGTGTTTCTATGGCTGTAAGCATTTAACTATAAAACTGAAACACCACTGAGTGACTTCGTTATGCAAGATTACATCCTAGCTTTACATCTGGAGCAATGAGCTTTCTTCTCTCCCTAGCACCCCCAGCACTAACCCTAGGTTAGGTATTCCCCACCTTGATCAGCTACCATGCCAAAGCACAAGGTGACTCAAACAAAGGAGCTCAGCTGTGAGAGCAGCAGCTTTATCCCCCTTGTGACATGAAGTGCTGGTCTGGTAATTCCAGCTTTACTAAAAACAGAGTGATGCCCTGAAATAGCCAGGTGGGCCCTCAAGTGAGCAAACATCATCTAAGTTTAGAGTTGGATTGTGCACACTGTCCTGTCTTTATTCTACAAGAAGGGAGACTGAAATCCAGGAGGGCATTAACTTGTCCAAGACCACATGGCGACTTCATAAAGAACTGGAATGTGAGTGCTCCTGTGGCCTACTAGGGAAAGAGTACTTATCTGGCACTTCTTCCTTCTCCACACGGCTAGAGCATGAAGAGGCACTGAGGCAGAAGGAAATGGCTCTAAATCCATTTTGTTTTCAATTTCTCTTACCTTAAAATCATCCTTACACATATAATCCTTAAACAATGGGCAGGAAAGCATGACTTCCACATAGAGTCTGGTGGCCAGTTTGCTTCCACCAACTGTCCCATTGATTCCTTCTGTAGCAATTCGAACCTGACAGGGACACAAGACAGTGAGAGAAAGGAAATGCAGCCTGTTCTCGGCTTAGTTTAAACCTTTCCGGGCCAGAACAGGCTTGTGAGTGTCTATGAGTTTAACGGGAAAAGCAGAGACACAATAGCAGTGTTACCACACAAAGGCACCTGTAGCTTTCTAAGGTGGAACTGCCCACCGTTCACCGAGGTACTCAACAGATGTGCACTGGACAAGAGAATGGATTAATGAAACTTTGGGAAAGCCCCATTTGATGTCCAATGACCAAAGAAATAAATTTCGAACTTAACCTAAATCCAGGTCAGCAGATCTAGGATCAAAAACTCAGCTTTGCCACTTGCTGTGTGGCCCTGAGAAAATTAACTTACTTCTCTGAACCCCATTTTCTTCACCTTGATAAAAGAGAGACAGAAGAGAACCAACAATGAAGAGGACTGCTGAGGAGATATTCCCCAAGTCAGAGCGCAGCTGAGAGCTAGGAATGCAAGTGAGTACGCCTCTGCACAGCATTTGGGGGGAAGCACATGACTGCAAACCCACCCACTGAAATGCAAGTTCAATAAGGGGTACGTGTCTCTGGTGTTCACTGCTGCATCAGTGCTCAGAACAGTGCCTGCCAAGTAGATACTGGATTCATATTTGTTGAACAAATGAATGTATATCCATTTCGGAGGCTTTTTGGCTTCTCAAACGCTATAGTCTCTTTGAAATGCTTCAGTGGCTAGGGGACTTCAGAGCCTGGGTTAAGGCCCTGACTTAAGAGGAAATGCTCGGGGGAGCCTGCTAAGTTAGTTGTCTTGGTACTACAAAACCCTGTGTATGAATTTAAAGATGGATCATCTTTAGAAGGAGCTGGGCTCTCTAGAGCAAAGTGCTGGACACAAAGCACAATACTCTCATATCATGGTACTCTATGGAGAGAGAGGTCCTGTATTGTTACACCATTTATATAACAATGATACCTACCAATGCATTAGAATTTGAAAAATGTAGAAGGCTGTCCTTTTGCAGGGCCCAGAGAAGACACTTTAATTATTGCCTCACTTGATTCATTAGGGCGCAGATATAAATGGGATTCATTTCATAAGCCAATGCCAACTCACTAGGAGTGGCTAGCCAGAGTTCCATGATGAGGATTCTGGATCACATTCAGGCTCCCTGAGAAAGTACTGCGATCTGATAAAGCCTGTTCTGGGCATGGGAGAGGAAAGTAGAAAGCATATGCCATCTCTGCTGTACAGACTACTATCCCACCAACTTACATTTTTCCAAGGGTCTACATAGAAAAATAGAGGTGAACCAAAGTGTCAGGAAATCTACTCTAAAACTGTTTTTGACTGTGGTAGATAAAGTACATACTTCTATGTAACCGTCTTTATTTAGGGTAGGCTAGTAGATTCTTTCCTATGTTATTTTAACCTCAAAACCCAAATAAAGGACCAGCACACCTAATCCCTGCATAGCTGGGGCAGGGCAATCTCTAAACTCATATACTCCTAGACTTTCACTGCCTAAGACTGTTCAAGACAAACCTTCAAAGTGGCTCCCTGGTGAGGAAGGCCTTATACCTCAGGGATGGAGAATAATAGTTAGCATTTATTGATCACCTACTATGATATAGGAGCTTTATATTATAATCCTAAAGGTAGATATCATCATCTCCATTTGACAGAAAAGGAAACAGAAGCTCAGAGAAATCAAGTAACTTGCCCAAGGGCACAGAGTTAGCAGGTAGTAGATCTGGGATTCAAAGCCAGATACTACTCATTCCAAATCATGTAATTTTTCCCTTCCGAAGCCTCCAGTACATCCTCTCAGATTTCTTGAGGCAAAAAGGAACGTACAGCAATAGGAATCAGAAGCTTCTTTCTATAATTTTCAAGTTCTCTTCTCTCTCTCTACGTAAATGCCAATATTCTGCCAAATCTCCCACCAGCAGAAAACTACCTCAGTAAACTGGGCATGTATCATTCAAGCCTGAGGATTGACTAAGATTCAGGCAGGTGCTGCCACCTTGTGGGGGGGACACCCTCATTGCTAGTTCACCTTAGGCAGGGCTAAGAATAAAAATCTGTCCCCCCAACAAGGAAAGAAATTGATTTCTTATTTTGTACATTCGGGTTCACTGTGAGAACATCCATCTTTCACGGTGTTCTCTAAATAGAGGTGACAATAAATGTAATTCACTCCAGGGGCACCTGGGTGGCTCAGTCAGTTAAGTGTCAGACTCTTGATTTTGGCTCAGGTCTTGATCTCATGGTTGTGAGCTGGAGCCCCATGTCAGGCTAAGTTTTTTAAAAAGGTATTCGTTCCACAAATGTTGACTACTTTTTTATTTTTTATTTTTTAATTTACTATGTGCCAGGAATTGTGTTAGGAGTTAGTGACCTAGCAGTTAAAAAAAAAAAAAAAAGACCTCTTGCCCTCTTAGAGCTTACAGACTAGGGGTGGTCACAGATATTAAGATAAAAGTTACAAAGTGAAAAGAGCTATGAAAAATAACCACAAGATGCTTTGCAAGAATATACTGGGAAAAGTGAACTTAGACTGAAGGTCAAGAAAGGTTTCTTTGAGGAAGTGTCATTGAAACTGAGAACTGAAGATTGAGTAGAAATTTTACAGGAGAAACTGAGTGGGTGTGGGAAAATTCCTTGAAGAGAGGTTGCCAGGAAAAAGTCGGAAAGAAAAAAAGGAAAAAGAAAAGAAAGAAAAAGAAAGGAAGGAAGGAAGGAAGGAAGGAAGAGAGAAAAACTTTTGTGGGCTCCAAAAAACTGAAAGACCATGTTGCTGGAGTACAGTGAGTGAAGAACGACATCAGAGAGACAGAATAGGTAGGAAGGGGCCAAATCATGTAGGAATCTAAGGATATGTTAAGGATTTGGGTTTTACTCTAAATGCACTGACAGCCACTGAGAGATTCTGAGCAGCAGTGTCTAATTTACCTTTTAAGAGGATTCTGGCTGCAGAGTGGAGAGCGGATTAAATGGCAGGCAAGGACAGAAGAACGAGATGGTTTAAAAGCTACTGAAGTGAACGAGAGGGTGGTCTCAGATGGTGGAAGGGGACGGGGAGTGGATGGAGGCAAGGAATATTGTAGAGGTAGGAAGGGCAGGATGTGATAATGCACTGAATGAGGCGAAGGTAGCTTTTGGCACCATCTGTTAGGAAACATGGGTATGGAAAACTTCACTGATCAGACTGCCTCGGGGAGTTAAACCACCTGTGGGAAAGGACAGGCTTAAGATAGCACAGTGTCATAGCCCAAGGGGATCTCAGAATGAACCTAGTTCACTTCCTTTCAGGTTTACAAAAACATATCATCTGTCTGTACACATATATATTTGTATGCAGATATGCATATATATGTGTATATAAATCTGTGTGTGTGTGTGTGTGTGTGTGTGTGTGTGTGTAATCAAGAATGTTTTAGAAAAGGGGCACCTGGGTGGCTCAGTCAGTTAAGTATCCAACTCTTGATTTCCACTCAGGTCATGATCTCAGGGTTGTGAGATGGAGCCCCTCTCTCCCCTTCTCTCCCTCCCCCCCACCTTTTTTTAGAGAGAGAAAGAGAGCAAGCCGTGCACAAGCCAGAGAGGGGGAGAGGGAGAGAGAGAATCTTTTTTTTTTTAAAGATTTTATTTATTTGAGAGAGAGAGAGCGAGAGAGAGCATGAGAAGGGAGAAGGTCTGAGGGAGAGGCAGACTCCCCATATTGCTGGGAGCCCGATGTGGGAACTGATCCCGGGACTCGATCCCAGGACTCTGGAATCATGAACTGAGCCGAAGGCAGTCGCTTAACCAACTGAGCCACCCAGGCACCCTGAGAGAGAGAATCTTAAGGTTCCACACTCAACGCAGAGCCCATCTCTGGGCTCAATCTCACAACCCTGAGATTACGACCTGAGCCAAAATCACGAGTCGGACACTTAACTGACTGAGCCACCCAGGTGCCCCAACTATCTTTAAAAAAAAAAAAAAAAAAAGAATGTTTTAGGAAAATAACAAAAACCACCCACAATCTTATCATGCAGACATAATCATGATTAACATTTTGCTATCTACTACCTTCCATCTTTATACACAAACACTTGTGGGTTTGTTACAAAGGAAATATATTCAGTCCTTTATTCAACACTTCCCAAATATTTGTTGTCTGCTATGTGCCAAGCCCTGTTCTAGCACTAAGAATACATCAATTAATTAAGACAAAGTTCTCGTCCTCACCAAGCTTTTATTAGGGAGTCAGATTGTAACAAATTAAACAAATATACTTTCAGATGGTAACAAATTCTTTGATATTCTCTGAGCAGAAGGTGGTGATTAAGATTTAGAGAGAGGACTACTTTGGATCAGAGTTCTAAGGAGATAACAAGTACACAGGCAGAGATCTGAAGTGAGGAATGAGCCAAGCAAAGATCAAGGGGGAAGTCACTCTAGAGAGAAGGAACATCAAATGTCAATACCACAAACTGGTAAAAGACCTTGGCGTGTTCTAGGAAAATTAAAAAGCAACCTGGAATCATACTGTATGTAAAGTTCTGTGTTTTTTTCCAGCTAACATACCAAGAACATTTCCTAATGCCAGGGTCAGCAAATTGTATCTGCTTCTGCATACAGTTTTATCGGGACACAGCCGTACCCATTCTTATACCTATTGTTTATGGTTGTTTTCATGTTACAGTGGCAAGGCTGAGTAGGTTTTGTTTGTTTAGGAAACAGATATAATTTATTAGTCTTAAAAATCAGCAAAATCAGGGGTGCCCAGGTGGCTTAGTCCATTAAGCCTCCTCAAAACTCTTGGTTTCAGCTCAGGTCATGACCTCAGGGTTAGGAGACTGAGCCCCACGTCAGGCTCTTTGCTCACTGTGGAGTGTGCTTGAGATTCTCTCTCCCTCTCCCTTTGCCCCTCCCTTCACTTACACTCTCTCAATAAATAAAGTCTTAAAAAAAATCAACAAAATCGATTTTAGACACTTCTTGAGTACAGACTACAGAAATTTTCTACCAAGGAATAGCATATGTAGCAGGCAAGATCATAAAGTTTTACATTTTAGTTTTTAAACAATATACAATGGCTAGACAACTAATAAGAAATATTGCACAATTAGCCCATCTGTATCTTGTTATAATTTCTTCACGATTCCACACACAATTTTAGGGTTTAATAGAAGCGGGATTGAGTAGTTTTTGTGCAAAGCCGAAAATCTTCCTATTTTGCTCTGTAAGAAAAAGTCAGCTGACTCAGTCCATGAAATGCTGACATAAAAGGCCATGCTAATAATTGTTTGTCTACTTAAAAACCTCGCAGGATTTCACGGACTTCTAAGAACCTAACAGTGAATCCTTTCTGTCTCCAGCACAGCCTTGGTAATCCAAACTGGAGACAAGAGGAGGCCCGTGAAGGATGGGGTGTGGGAGGTGTTACCTTGCCCATGAGGGACAGGTGTTGACACAGAGCCGTCTGCCAGGCACACACCCAGTGGGGGTCCTCCAGGTCACGGTAGCAGTAATAAAGCAGCACCTCTCCTCCATCACTACCCTGGCCGCTAGAAGAAGAAAACCACAGGGTAAAGCATTTGAGTCACTGGCATAAAGAAGCCACAACTCAAAGTACACCCAGGCAGTGTCAGAGGGAAGGCTGAGATGGAGCCTTTGTTCCGAAGGAAGAAGCCACTCCTGTCAGTATTTGCTCTGAAGAAGACATTATCTGCAGCCAACTTTACAAAAAGTGAGTTTAGTCTGATTTCCTCATTTCCTCATCATACAAGAAGGTTTCACTTCCATTTTTTCATGTAATCCTCTTAACCATGAGGATTACTATTAGCCCCACTTTATAGCTGAGTAAACCAAGGCCAATTCCTCCCGGATGAGACAGCTAGAGTGACAGTCAAAACTTGGACACAAGTTTTCTGACACTAGAATCCATACTCTTTCTGCTACACTGTGCTCTCTTATACTAGCTAGTCGTGGGACGTGGGAGGGTCTCTGTGACTGATTTCCTCATCTGTAAAACCAGAGAACTGAAAGAGACTTCATTTCCCAAAGTATGCTCTGAAGCTATTCCATGAAAATACACGTTGGAGAAACCTCGCTGACAGTATCTCTCTGAGAAGCTCAGCGAAAGCCCCTTATCTATTGAAGGCTCTGAAAAGCCCTGCAGTAAAGGACATTTTAAGCTAGTGCTTCCTAACCTTACTTGTCTTTAGCACCTCTTTTCAATACCTGTTAGCATCCTTCAGAACTGCTGTTGCATAGAACTTACTTTAGAGACTGCTATGGTAGATGGTAATTAAGGTCCCATCCAACTCTGGAATCGGACTCTCTCATCAACACCCTCTTCATATTGCAGGGCCGACTCCCCTCTGAAAACCTGTCTATTTCAGAACCTATTTTCCTTTCACTAAACTGCTGTAACAAATTAGGATCTGCACCACACAATTTAACTGACAATTAAGTAGCCTGCCTCATATCATCTGCTAATTGTTTCATGTATCCTTTGTTTCTCCCACTAGAAAGCAAATTCCATGAGGCACAGGGCCATCCAGAAACACAAAGGTCATGTTTGTACAGCACTTTATAGTTCAGTAGTGCTCTTACCATCCTCATTTTATAACACTGTAAGCGGGACAGGTGTCATTATTCCTATTTTAGAGGTGAGGAAATAAAGGTACCAAGAATTTTAGTGACGTGCTCAACTCTGACTCCAAATTCGATTCTCTAACTTGCTCCTTTTCTTGATAAACAAGGGGAATATATAACAATACATGTAATTTGGTGAGTTTTTCAAAGGCAGGAGAAACTGAATACTGATGACAAAAGTATATTAAATTTGGACATTTTCTATTCACCAAATAGTTCAGGAACTGCTTAAAATCAGAAATCTGTGCTCTAGAATTCTGTCATATAATTTGGTGAGTTTTTCAAAGGCAGGATCTAACTTCTAATCCTATGGCCCAGGTCTAAAAGTTAACCTCCTTTCTAAAACATCTTCAACTCAGAAAACATTTGGCAGCAAAAACCATTTTTTAAGCTCCAATATTATGAGGGTAGAGGGATCGTTCACATTTCTGAGTCTTCTAATTTCTCTTTGAAAATAATACACTGTTCTGTCCATCACGTGCCCCTAGAGGATATGAGGTGTAGCCTTCCACGGAACCTCGTGAACGTGGCCAGCGAGTGGGTATACGCCACTGCTTCCGGGATACACAGTATGTGGTTAGTGGCCTAGCTTAGGCCCACAGAGAAATTCTGTGCCTGAAAGATCTTGCCATTTTTGGGGATAGGTAGTGGTGTCTCATTGTGGCTGGAAAAACTTTCAAAATTAAGCCAAAGTACAGAATGAAATTCTTACCTTATCAGCTCACTGGGGCTAAAGCAGCTTATATCAGGGAGCCAAGCAGACACGTCACAATTACAGGAAAGGTCCCCTTTTAGAGGAATCCTATTGTCCTCAGACTTGAGGCTCTTCGAGGTGTTCAATGTCACAGCCAGCTGCTTTAACACAGAAGCAGTCTGGTGGCGGATCTCATCAGCATGTTGTGTTGCCACGTGTCTGTGGATGCTGATCCGGTCTCTGAAGAGCTGCTGACAGCATTGCCACCATTTTTCTTTACATTCAAAAGGACGTGCTGAAACTTCTTTGGTTTTGACGAAAAGGGCAAATGCCTGCAATTACGTTTCAAATATTCCACTGTTAACCTTCAGCTGAAAGCTGCCAGAGTCTTGCTGGTTCCCTTATGTTATCTTTCCACAGGGGTTTCTAGTTTTAGGTCCTATTTTTCTATAGAAGAACTTCCTGAGAGTAACAGTTTTCTTTAAACTGTATACCTAAATCTAAAATTTGTTAGGGGGGTGCCTGGGTGGCGTAGTCATTAAGCGTCTGCCTTCGGTTCAGGTCATGATCCCAGGGTCCTGGGATCGAGCCCCACATCTGCTCAGCGGGAAACCTACTTCTCCCTCTCTCACTCCCCCTGCTTGTGTGTCCCTCTCTTACTGTGTTTCTCTGTCAAATATATAAATAAAATATTTTTTTAAAATAAATAAAATTTGTTAGGGACTTTTTTTTTCAGATTTTATTTATTTATTTGACAGAGAGAGACAGGGAGAGAAGGAACACAAGCACGGGGAGTGGGAGAGGGAGAAGCAGGCTTCCCGCCAAGCAGGGAGCCCAATGCAAGGCTCGATCCCAGGACCCTGGGATCATGACCCGAGCGGAAGGAAGATGCTTAATGACTGAGCTACCCAGGTGCCCCATTAGGGGCTGTTCTTAAGGAAAGGGCTTGAATTTCAGATGACTATTAGTAAAACATTACAAACAACACTATCAGTCATCTCTAAAAAAGAAATGGTCACAGAAATTATGGAGTATACTTACTATGGAATATTGAGTAGCTAGTTTTAAATTATGTAGGAAAATATTTATGATATAATGTTAAATGAAAAACAATGCATCAAATTTGCTTATATAGCATAATCTCAACTACATTAAAGAATGCACTGAAAAAGACTGGAAAGAAATATACCAAGGTGTTTTGACTTATTTTTTGGAAACTAATTTCATTGTTGTTATAAAAATGATTTATACTCATTGTTTAAAAAAATTACACTCTTAACCAATTCCTAACTAATGGCCATTTTTTTGTTCCCAATATTTGCAATTATAAGCAATGTTGAATGAGCATTCTATGCATACATCTTTCTATACCTCTTTAATTATCTACTTTAAATAAACATCTAGACTAAAGCTTTTGGGGTAAAGAAACATGAAACTTCAAATTGTAATAAACCGTGACTTTCAGAAAAATCATACCAGTGTATATGCTCACCAACAAGGTGACATTTTATCCACAGCACCAAGTTTTATCCGCATTTAATTTTTATTGTTAATATTTTTAGTGTTGACCTGAATACGAGGCAAAAGAGATATATTGTTTTTATCTGCATGTCTTTGATCATTAAGGCTGAATATTTTTCCATATAAATTCCTTCTTCTTGTCTAACTTGCCTTTTCATATCTGTTGCCTATTTTTCTATTGTGGCATTTATTTTCTTCCTGATCTGTAAGTGTGGTCTTTTTTTAAAAAAAAAAAAAGATTTTATTTATTTATTTGACAGAGAGAGATTACAAGTAGGCAGAGAGGCAGGCAGAGAGACGGAGAGGAGGAAGCAGGCTCCCTGCTGAGCAGAGAGCCCGATGTGGGGCTCGATCCCAGGACCCTGAGATCATGACCTGAGCTGAAGGCAGAGGCTTTAACCCACTGAGCCACCCAGGCGCTCCTGTAAGTGTGGTCTTAAGTGACCTTTTGTTGATCACAGTTATCACAAATTTGTTTTCCAGTTTGTCACGTCTTTCAACTTTGTGTTATTTCTGATGTACAAACAGGCTGAATGGGATCTATGATTATCAGCCTCTCAACAACTGTTCCCTGCTGGTCTAATGCGGAGATGTACTATGTATGTGTGTGTATGTGCATTTAACTTTTTATTTATTTATTTTAAAGATTTTATTTATTCATTTGACACAGAGAGAGAGATTACAAGTAGGCAGAGAGGCAGGCAGAGAGAGGAGAGAGGAGGAAGCAGGCTCCCTGCCGAGCAGAGAGCCCGATGTGGGCCTCAATCTCAGGACCCTGAGATCATGACCTGAGCCAAAGGCAGCGGCTTTAACCCACTGAGCCACCCAGGTGCCCTGCATTTAACTTTTTAAATGCATATGGAGACTACTGTAAAGCATCCAAAAATAGGCACTCTAAACATTGGTAACAGACATGAAGCACCACTGTGGGACTACCCTCTAGCTGCTCACAATAGTATCTGGACTGTCTCAAACTGAAGCAGCAGGAAATTACATTGGGGAGCATTTTTTTAGACTATCTTGCAGTTAATCCTTCCAAATAGGGAAAAAAAAAAAAGGAGATAGTATGTATTTTAGTGTAAGTGCTTCTTTATATTAAACTTTGATTTTCAAATCTTATCTGGTCTTTTAAGGCCTCGTGAACAAGGCATTGAGGGCCGAGCAGCAGTTAGGGCCCACGTGGAGTCTGTACATGGAGAGACAGGCCAGGGCCAGGATGGCAGCTCAGAGGTGGGTGAGGCCTACAAGGGGAAGGCAGGCCCTGCTAGGGAGGTAGCTTGGCAGGGTGGGTATACTGATTACATACAGGAGAATAAGCAAATAAGGAAATGCACTGGGACTAATAACTTGGTTTCTCACCAAATCTAATCGAAAAGGGAAGTTACAAATACGGGAAAGGGAGAGTTAGGAAAAACTCTTATGAGGCTGGAATGGAACTGAAAAGTATCGGCATATGCTCACGGTGTGGTTAATATTGAGATAGTGGTAAAAATAGATGTCTATGTATGGGACATATACACATTTGTGTATTCATCTATACAGTTTCCTAGCTCCATACACCAGAGGTCCTGGGAGAGGCAACATTTAGTAGCAATGAGCTTGCCGAGCCTCCAGGTTTTGGCTTTTGACAATCCTCTGCTAGAATGAACCAGAGTTCCTTGAAGAAATGTTTGATTCCAGGGATGGGTCAGGAAAAATACAAGATGAGCCTGGAATACCTTGTTGAGTCAGAAAGTGAGGAAATGCTCAAAGAATGATGGGAGCAAGTCAAAAGGACACAGATACTAGCTTAAAAGGGCTCTCAGCCATATCTGAGATGATCTGAGCATCAAAATAAATAATAACATAATGGACTATAACTCAACAAATAAAATGTAACCTGAGTCCACACAGATACAAATTAATCGAGAGAAGAGAAAGCTCTTCCTTACAGCAGAATGCCAAACACTAAATCTAGAAGGAATAAAGCAATTAGAAAATCACCCTTCAGCAACCATCACAGTAACAATCAACTAAGCAAAGAAACATCAAAGAATCTAAAACTTGTAGACGAAAGCTGGATGAGGTATAAGATTACACAGTCTCAAAGCATTTTCCCCCAAATACTGAGAATTAAAAGGGAAAAAAATAATTTTATAGCAGAAAAATCCAAAAGGCACTCCCTTAATCAAGTAACCAAAGTTAACATCACCAGTAATGGGACAAATTGCCACTGCGAACTGCCTGATAGATTGGAGCCAGATGAACACGGCATCTCTTGTGGGGTAGTGTTGTTAATAAAAGCACTAATCTCAATCTAATTGTAAGGAAACATGAGTGAAAATCAAAGGGATATTCTACAAAATAACTCATGCAATCTTCAAATATATCATGGTCATGATTTCAGGGTAGAAAAAAATGAGAAAGTGCTCCGGACTGAAGGGGATATAAGACACAGCAACTCAATGTAACATGTGACCCTAGAGTGGATCTATAAAAGCCATCTGGGACACCTGATGAAACATGAATGGAGCCTGCGTGCAAAGGGGATATGAGGGTGCTCTATACAATTCAGGCAACTTTTCTCTAAGTCTGAAATTATTGCAGGATAATATCGGAAAAAACCTTTTGTACCTTTTGGGTTCCATTTTCAAGGACATCTGTGTGAGATGAGAGCAGATCAGTGGTGGATAAGAAGTTATAAGCAGAGACATTTATTCTTCATTTACATGAAGCCAACAAAAACTAACTGCAGAAGGACAGCAGACTGGAGGTTAGAAAACTAAGTCTCAATTGCATGTCCTCAGTCAAGTCATTTCCCTTCCTCGAGCTTCAAGAGGAGGAGGTTTGAGACAATGATCTCCGAAAAAAGGATAAATGGCATAGAAGAGCAGCGCATCAATATGACCTCCGATTATAATCCAATCCCAACTGTCCTCAGTGAGCTTGCATAACCATTCTGGGCTGTTCCATCCTTGTCCTAACCAAGAGAACCCAGCCAGCTAGATCAGATCAGCAATCTTAGATGGCAACTACCCTACTGCCTATCTGTTCTCCTTATGACAAGGTGTCCTGGGTTCCTGTGATTCTAACCCTAGGTGGGAAAAGGAATCCAGCCCATCTATCTGAGATCTGTTCTCAAGGACTTAACCATAAGTGCTGCAGAGCCACACCTTGCCTATGATTCTTCTTTGCCTGGCACTGACTTAAGATCACCGGATCATGACCCTGACTAAAACTTAACTTGAACATGGAAGCAGCCTCCTGTCTCACTAACTCTCTACTACCTGGAGAAAAACCTTGATGATTGAAGAGCTACTAATAGATCCTGAAACAACAGCAATATAGCAATTTTACCTTTTTCTTGGCAAACGAGTATTTCTTCTTTGTACTGACATCTAACTCTGCTTTGAGACTGCCACTGGGATTGATAAGCCTTGTGTCTTTTAAATCTAGGTCTGAAAATCTTAAAACACAGGCCTCCAGGTCATCTCCTTGGTCTGGTGAAGTGAAAGAAGGCATCTGGTTTGGTTGTTGCACTCGTGGGGCAGGTTCCTTTCAGTTATCTGTCTCCTAGGAAGCAAGGGAAAAACAACAATGTCAGTCTTTGATTGCTACCTGAAGTAAACTTGAAACGAATCAATCGATCAGGCAAATGAGCATGGGCCCAGCAGCCCAAGCCATCCATCCATTCACTCATTCATTCAATAAGTAATTGTTTAGCATCTACTCTATGCCAAGCACTGTTCTAGACAATGGGAATAGAGCAGTGAAAGAAACAGAAAAAGTCTCTGCTTTCTTGGAGTTTATATTCCAGTGGGGAGAGAAAGAAAGTAAACAAACGGATATACTGATTAAATTTAAAGGCAGATAGGAAAAAGGGCCACAAAGACAAAAAGCAGGGTAGGGAGTCAGGAGTGATGGAGGGGCTCTTAAGGACAGAGAGTAGGTTAAGTCTTTCTGAGGCAGTAGCATTTGAGCAGGAACCTCAATTAGGGGTTAGTCCTGCAAACATTTAAGGTAAATGATATCAGAAAAGCAACCAAGCTACGTGCTAGTACCTTTAGTTATAAACACTTTCTTCTTTTTTGCCCTTTAATTTTAGAACTGTGCAAATTCCATTCCTTAGATGATATAACAAGAAAGCCCCATTTTAATAAACAGAAGAAATACAATATATAAAAGTCTCTAGTGTGGTCAAATCTTGTCAAAATAGACATATTACCAACCCTATTCAAGCCATCATCATTTTTTTTTTAATTTTATTAATTAATTATTTATTTGAGCAGAGAGAGCGCACAAGTTGGGAGGAGGGTCAGAGAGAGAGGAAGAAGCAGACTCTCCCCGGAGCAGGAGCCCAAAGCGGGGCCTGATCCCAAGACCAGGACCTGAGCTGAAGGCAGACGCTCAACCGACTGAGCCACCTAGGCACCCCAAGCCACCATCATTTCTTGACTGAATTATTGCAATAGCCTAACTGCCCTCTTCCTCAGAGAGGTTACTAAACAGTAGTCCAAAGACTTCTCAACATACTCTGATAAAGTCTAAAATCCTTCCAAACCCCCTCCCACCACCACCTCTCTATTCTCTTCTACTACTGTCCCTTTGATCACTCTTCTGATTGCACAGTGTCTGTTCATTCCTGAATGGATCATCAGCACCAAGAAAGCAAGGGTTTTCCTTTGTTCACCTCTGCATCCTTAGCACTGCCTGGCATATAGAAGATGCTAAGTGTCAATGAGTCCAATATTTGTAGAATTAAATAAAATAGTGATTGGGTAGCCAGGACAGGCTTCACTAAGGACCTGATGTTTGAGCTGAGACCTAAAGGACAAGGAGCCATCCATGCACATTTAGGAGCAGAGGCAGAGGAAATAGTATAAATTCCTCAAGTGGGAAGCAGCTTGCCTTTTAGAGAAACGGGAAGAAAGAATGGATACAGGACAGTGATGAGGGAGCACAACCCTGTAGGTCAGGGTATGGAGCTTGCAATGCAAAGTAATTGGAGTGTTGTAAACAAAGGCGTAACGTGGTCTCATTCTGGATTTGTATTGAAAGTAGAGCTGGCAAGATTTACAGATAGACTGTTACCTAAGAAGTGAAGGAAAAGGAAGACCTAAGAATGACTCCTATCTACACTTTTGGATGAAGCAATCAGATGGACGGTGCCAATCACTGAAATGGGTATGACTGACAGAAGAACAGGTTAGGACAGGAGTGTGAAACAAGAGCTCCAGTCTCACGTGTGGAATTTCCGTGACCATGGACGAGGCAGTCAAAATAAGCAGGCGTGGAGCTCATCAGAGACGTCAGGGCAGGGGACGTTCACATTCATGTAAACAGGGACCCAATCCCGAAAACATTACTAAAGCAATCACCTGTTCCTCCCCAAACAACAACCGAGAACGGTGAAGGGTAGGATGACCGCCAGTAACCCGCAGCAGGAGGCTCACGCTCAGGAGGGTCCTCCAGTCCCAGGGGCCGCAAGCGCGGCGCCGCCCCCCGCCCGGCCCCACCCCGCGCGCCGGGCCGGGCCAATGGTTCCGCCCAGCTTTCCCCGCGAAGCAAAGGCCCGGAAATGGGAGTAGGGAGGAGCACGCACCCGCCGGTCCCGGTCCTTTCTTAGATCTTTCTTCGTCGAGCCGTCTGAGCCTAGCAATCGTCACTGCTCCCCGTCCCCAGAACCTCCACCCGTCCCCCGCCCGGAGTTCACAGAAGGAACCCTGGCGACGACACCTCGCCCCGGAAGTCTTCGGGGCTGTTGGCGAAAGGGCCGCCGGGAAATGCTGCGAGCCCCAGGGAGGGTCTGAAGTGGAGGCGGGGACTCCAGCGTGCTTGGTGGACCCGCAGCCGCCAGGTTCGGCTCGTGGCCGGCGGCCTCCGGCTGGCTGAAGAGGTGGTGCTTTCCGCGTGTTCCCGGAAGGACTTAGAGCGAAAGGCGGGAGAAGGAAGCAGCCGAAAGGCAGAAGAAGCCCGAGGGGGCGGTTGCGTGCGGACGCCCTCGGCCTGGTGAGCTTCCAGACGCCGGCTCTCGGCTGCTTCTCCTGCCTGCGCTACCGCGCCCGTCGCGAGCGAGTGCGCCTGCGCGCCGGCCACTGCGCGCGCCTCGTCGCTGTCCTCGCGCCGGCCGGCGGCCCGACAGTTCCTGCCGCGCTTCCCGCCCGGCCTCGCTCGGCTCGGCAGCGCCCCGGCGTGCGGCATGTCGCGGCGGCGGCACAGCGACGAGAACGACGGTGAGTACTCTCGGCCCGACCGCCGAGGCCGCGCCCAGGCGGGGGCCGAGGTCTCGGGGACCCGAGGAAAGGGGATGGGAAGCCCTCCCCCCGCCCCCCCCCACCCGGGCAGCGTTCGGGGGACCAGGCAGGCAGAGCGGGAATGTGGCCGAGAGACTTCTAAAAAGCCCCCGCTTTCCCCCAACCGAACTCCTTTAGTCGTTGGCCCGGTGGACCTCTGGTCTCTAAGGACTCTTCAGGATTTGGTCTTTTCGTACCGCCGAGTAGAGAAGTTCACCTGGGTCTGTGCGGCCACCTCTTAGGCACAGTGACAGGCACCCACCAGTCCCAGTGTCTCGTTTTGACCCTCAGAGTGCACCTGGGAAGGGCTCCCAGAAGCGAAGGAACAGAGCAGTGAGTGGGAGATCTGACGAATCGCAGTTGGAGAGCTCTGCTGTACCCGTCATCCGTTGATTGCCTTCTTTGATGCTGCAGGGGAAGAAGTCTGTTACCCACACTCGCGAGGTCACTAATAAACAGATGCCCGTTGTTACGTTAGATTTCCAACTAGCTGCAGGTGTGTTTCCCTCACGAAGGGAAAAGTGCTGGAAAACTAACTGGAGACCTCTCAGGGATTGAGATCAGGTGTTCTCTACTCCATTTGGATGGTTTGCACTCCAGGGGATCATGATGTTGCCACCATAAAAACCAAGGATAATTTTGCTAGTTAAAAACAGGAAAAGATGCTTACATTACAGAAATCCGTCAGAAACATACGTCCACCCAAAAAGGAAGAAACCGAGTAATTCTGTTATCGTATTCTAGCATAGTGTTCTTTAAAAGGAGTGTGGTGTAGTGGTTAAGAGGCCAGACTTTGGAATCAGAGGGTTTAAGTTCAAAGCTAGACTCTACCATTACTTCATGATCTTGCCCAGATTCTGTCACCTCTGTAAGGCTTAGTCTGTAATGTAGAAGTGTAATGTAGAAGTCAGTAATGTAATGATACGTACTTCTCCGTTTTGTGAGGGTTGAGTTAATACATGTAACAAATATCTCATGATGATATATACCTATCATCTGTTAATGCTTAGAGCTGACAAACATTGGCAGATGTCAACGATGTAAAAAAAAAAATACGGAAGAAAAATTTTTAATTAATTTTCTTCACTAACATTTTCTTGTCCTTGAATTTTGGGGCATTTGGGAGTAGGAACAGAATCACATGTCTTTAGTTTTAGCAATGAAACGAGATCTCTGCTAGGAAATGGCTTGCGAGGATATTCTTGTTCATCCTTATCTGATATCTAAGGATCCAGAGTTTTAGTGTAATAAACATGGAGACATAGCTAGCAGTTCCCAGACATCGGTGAAAGCAAGTCCAGGGTTCTCTCTACTACCCAAGTATTACATATGCTGCATGCCTAGATTTTTTTTTCAAACACATGAGGTTTTTTGTATAATGGACATACGTGGCACAGAAAACACAGTTTTCATATGCTTTGAATTGGATTTATCAAAAACTAAAATGCTTGAAGTGATTGCTTGGGGTTTAGGGAACTTGAGTCTTTGAAAGTTCTTCCCGTTTTCTTGCTTTTCTCATACTTTCTTTTCTCCACTCTTCTCCCTTCTAGGGTGCCCTTAAAGGGAGAGAAAATGTTTCCAGAGGGCAACCTGGAGAATTGAGTGTGAATGTGTAGAAAAACAACTTTTGCTTTTGCTGTTGTGATGGTGGCATAACTTTCTATGGAAAGTTCTATGGTGGAGTTAGTTTCTTTTAATACCAGCTGGCCAGTAAATCACGGTCCATTTGGAACTTTAGAATAATTAAGACAAGAAGTAGTAAAATGAGTTAATTAAAGTTTACTCTGGTCAGTAATTTAGTAGTAGAGGGGCAGTGTATAGCTCTCTGGGTTACTATACCAAATCTGGAACTTTTATAAATTGCCCAGTTTGGGTAACGATCAGCTGGGGTTTACCCTAAATAGTGATCTGAATATTTTAGCTAAGTATATACTAATTTTTTTAATATCGGAAATATTAGATGTTTAAGTGTTACAGAAGGCTATTTTTTTAATTAANGGGTTTACCCTAAATAGTGATCTGAATATTTTAGCTAAGTATATACTAATTTTTTTAATATCAGAAATATTAGATGTTTAAGTGTTACAGAAGGCTATTTTTTTAATTAATTAATTTATTTATTTGACAGAGAGAGATCACAAGTAGGCAGAGAGGCCGGCAGAGAGAGAGGGAGAAGCAGGCTCCCCGCTTAGCAGAGAGCCCGATGCGGGCCTCGATCCCAGGACCCTGAGATCATGACCCGAGCCGAAGGCAGAGGCTTTAACCCACTGAGCCACCCAGGTGCCCAGAAGACTATTTTAAAATAGCCTGAATTTTAATAGTCATAATTAATTTGATACATCTGAGCACTTCTGGATTGTCAGCTCTCGTGAGTCACTGGCTGTCATGACTTTCTTTCCATATGCTTGACAAGATATAATCATTTATTCAACATTCAACAGTGCCAGGCACTGTCCTAACTGTTGGCAGTACAGTAGTGGACAGTATAAAGGTCAAGCCTCCCTTTTACAGACAGAACACAATCAAATAAAATATAGTGTATCACGTGGTGATAAGTGCTATGGAGAAAAATAAAACTGGGTAAAGAGGGTAGAGACTGTTGGCGAGATGGATTTGCCTTTTTGTGAGCGTTGATCAGGGAAGGCCTCACTGCAAATGGCATCTGATCAAAGACTTGGAGGAAGTAAGGGAGCAAACCAGGTGGCTGTATGGGGAAAAGCAATGGTCTAAGAAAAGGGAACCACGAGTGCAGAGGACTTAAGGCTGGAGCATTCATTCCTGTCCTGTTCACAGAAATCAAGGAGGCCAGTCTCCCTGAAGCAGAGTTGGAGAGGCGGGGCTGGGGGGAGTTGTAGGAACTAAGATCATAGAGGTAGCAGAGGATCAGCTCATTTGGGTAGTTTTAAAATTGTATCTCTTTGTTGAGACTAGAGTGTCCAGGATCCAAGGAAATAAGTTAGGAGGCTACCAGTCTAATTCAGCTGGAGTGTAGTTCAATTTGTAGAGAAGGAAACGGAAACCCTAAATTGGAAATTAGCGTGTGTGGATACTGTTTCAGTGCTAAATCTCATTTCTTTTTCTTTTTTCTAAGATTTATTTATTTGACAGAGAGAGACACAGTGAGAGAGGGAACACAAGCAGGGGGAGTGGGAGAGGGAGAAGCAGGCTTCCCACTGAGCAGGGAGCCTGATGTGCAGCTCTATCCCAGGACCCTGGCATCATGACCTGAGCCGGAGGCAGACGCTTAACCGACTGAGCCACCCAGGCGTCCCTAAATCTCACTCATTTCTTAGAATACCTTTAAAAATTTCACTGAAACTTTTCAGTTATTACAGGATATACATATAATAGCCGTTCAGTACCTTGCTTATTTTGTTCTTCTAAGAAAGTATATTATCCATAACCTTTGTCAGAAACCCATAATAACCCCTTTTGAAGCTACTTAGAATTAGGTCCTTATCTTTTAGACTGTGACTACTATTTTAACTTAACTATACAAAAAATGATTAGATGTGAAGGGATTTGTTACTCCAAGGAAGAGTATAGTTTGTTTCAGGCGTGGCAGTCACTTCTGCCTTAAATCTTCAAAATCAAGGTACTTTATTTTTCTCTTTTATCTGGTTGGTTTTGCTACTTTACTTTCTTTTTAATAGGATTGGTCTTTGTTTTCCAGTTTGTGGTTTTTATAATAATTAAGTGTATAAGATGTAGTTCAGTATACCGTTATAAAGTTAGGATCGCTTTACAGAGAAAAATTACTGGCGTATGAAGATCCTTTCAAATTTGTTTTTAAAGATTTATTTATTTATTTGAGAGAGAGAGAGTCCGCATACAAGCAGGGGGAAGGGCAGAGGAAGAGTCAGAATCTCAAACAGACTCGCATGTCCAGTGTGGAGCCTGATGTGGGGGCTCTACCTCATGACCCTGAGATCATGACCTGAGCAGAAACTAAGAGTCAGAGGCTCAACCCTCTCAGCTACCCAGGCACCCCACAAATGGGTTTTAATAAAGACCCGTTTCTGTTTCTCTCCCATACTAGTCAAGGGTGTCAGAGTGAAGTGGCAATATGTAACTTGAATCTATATTGTAAAACTTCTACGTTGTTACATTTAATATAAAATCTGTTCTTGCTTTGGGAGCTGCTATAGAACGGTTTTCTTGTGGGTATATGAAAACATTCAACTAATTCCCCAAATTTTATTCTTAATGAAGGTGCTTTATTCTCTGTACCCAGGTTCTCTTCTGAGTTCAGTATCCTGTACTGTCATGAGTTCAGATATGTCTATAATTTTACCACCCCTCCTTCATATCTTCTCAGATATCAGGTGAGAGTGGGGCATATCTTAATACTTTCTGCCTCCTCCCATTCTCCAACAAAACTTGTGCTTTCTTACACTCAGAATGGGAAGAGAGAAAATAGGAGTTGTAGTTCAGGGAGGACCATGTACTTGTATTTTCTGTGTTTTCTTCAGAAACCGTCCCTTCTCTCCTACTGCATTATTTTCTCCTTTTCTAGGTTATAAGAGGGCCTGGGAGGGTTGCTTTAAACACTGGGGTATGATTCCAGATTGATTTGCGAACAAGCCAGCTGGAGAGTAATTTAGGGAGGATGTGGAGGGTCGGGTGTGAGATAGAGGGTGAGTGGAATAGATGGGCCAGAAGGAAAGGAATGGTAGGTAAAGTTTAAAAAACAATAATAAAAAACAAAAAACTGCTCTCATTCAGCTAGTTTTTCACCATTTGCTTTTCCCAACCTTACCAGAATCTGGTTCTGAAGAACACTATTAGTATATCCTGATTTCTAGATAGAGTTGCTCAGCCATCAGCACTATTGACATTTCGGGCTAGATTATTCATCGTTGTTGGGAGTTGCCCTATGCAATGTAATATGTGTAGCCGAATTTGTGGCCTCTACCCACTGGATGCCAGTAGCACTCCCCCAGTTCTGACAGCTAAAAATGCCTCCAGAGATTGCCACGCGGCCCCTAGCAGGGGTAAAACTCATCCAGTTAAGAACCACTGGTCCAGGAGAAGGCTATTTTAACATGCTGGCTGACAGCTTATATAAACATTACTTTGAATGTGTGGATTTTTTCAGTGAGTAAATCCTAGAAATAGAAGACCTTTGTGTCAAAGTTGGGTGTTTGGGTGATGGAACCTTTATAGATCCTGTGATGTAGGTTTGATGTGTACTTGAGAATCAAGGTCACTCATTCCACTGAGTCACATGTGTCTACTTTACATGAGCTGGAATCTCCAGGAATACATCTCAGCTCTGTAACACTGCATGTGGGCTATATTTTTTTAAGGCATTATCTTCTCAAAACTATATTCATTTATTATTTAAGCCAGATCATAATGATAACAAGGGGTCAGGAGGTCAAAGCACACAGTACTTTACTCTCTGGCCTTGTATAGTACTTCCATCTGGTCCTATCTGGATAGTAATAGATTGGTTTTATTCAGCTTAAGTTCAAGTGGTACTTGAAGTTCATCATTTCAGTCATTGAAGAGACTTTTAACACCCAAGCTTAGGATAGCAGAGTGCTATTTTGTAAGAATCATTGTATATTTTAAGCCAGATGTTGAGTGGCAAGTAAGTGATTATGAATTCTATAAAAATGGCTCATTTCTTTTGGCTATACAAGTCTGGAGAAGGTTGAGGTTATATTTAACTTACTCCTGGGTAATTCTATATGCAAGTGCAGATTTTCATTATTAATGCAGATCTCTAGCACTGTTTAAGAGTATTGCTTCCTGTCCACATGCTGTCCTAATAATCTAATTGGTGGAAGTCAAAATTGAATTATATTGGGAGACTAGCCAACATTGTGTTTATCAACAACATCATGTTCCATACTTAACACTATTAATTAAAAATTTTTAAGTTCTAGGTTATCCCACAAAAGGATATAAGGTGTGTGTATTAAGGTTTTAAACAAAATGGTAAGAGATTATTAATAGTAAGAATCTGAATGATAGTAGACAGTCCAGTGCCTAAGTTGATTTGTAGTTTGTTCACCTTGAATTCTTCAACAACCAAAAGGACAAATTGGTAATGATCTCAGTGTGGTAGTTTTTTTGGGTTTTTTGTTTTTTTAAGATTCTTTGAATGATACGGTTTTTAAACATAATATAATAGTGGTTCAAGTAGGAAATCACAAAACATACTTTTCCCCCACCAGTTATTTGATAAAGTGTTTAGGACATTTCTTTGAGTATATGTTGATTATGATTCCCATTGCTTGGGGTAAGCGATACCCTAATGCTGCATGGTCTACAGAACCAAAGCTATTAAAATTGAAGAGTTGAAAGCTCAGACACTTGTGAAACTAGTGAGGAATCCTAATGTTTTATGCTCCCTTTCCCATCTTCTGAAGCCTCCCCCCCTTTTTTTGGCCTAGTCAAGTCTTTCCAAAGCATTCGACTTGTTTTTGTACCCATATTTTGTCAGTTTACATAATAATTCATTATTAGAATAATGAGTACTACTGGCAGTAAGAGGCTTTAGGACCAGACAACTGAAAATCAGTAAACAGTTCAGTCTAAAGAATGGGAGTAGCAGTATAGGAGTGTTCCACAGAATATTCTAACTGCAGTGGTTTGGATGTTGTAAGCAAAGTTCCTGTCTATCCCCAGAAGTGGACAGGGCTGCTGCATTGCATAGCTTCATGGGACACTGTTCACACCAAACTGAACATAACGAATGCCTCTTGGAGTTACGACAGTATCCAAGGGTCTGGAGACCTTTGGTAAATCTAGCTAGTCCAGTCAGAGAGGTGGTGGGTCAGGTAAGAGCTCCTGTGTGTAGAAATTAGGGTTTCTGGTAGGAAAGAGACAATAGTATTTAAAAGTTAAATAAAATTTGTGATAGTAGATTCGTCTTGTAATACTAATTGTTTTACATTGTTGAAACAGGGGGACAGCCTCACAAAAGGAGAAAGACCTCTGATGCCAATGAAACTGAAGATCATTTGGAATCTTTAATATGCAAAGTGGGAGAAAAGGTATGTGCCAAGTAGGTACAAACTATGATGGGCTTAGGGTTGTAGTTGACCATGCTTCATTCATTTCTGCAGCTGAAACTTGGTGATCTAAGTTTTAGGTGAAACTTGTATTGCCATTAATCCGTATCCCAACATAAATTCATTTTAAACCCTTGGGATACAGATAATTGAGGGTTAAATGTTTTCAGTAATCTTCCTAGAACATGAATATGAGTCCTAGAAGAGCCCTTAAGGAATAATCCTCTCAATTTATAAATGAAGAACCAAACAAGTCCTGGATACCTGAGGTAATTTGCTCAGTCATAATATTAAGTGAATGTGATACAGAGATACAAGAGAACCAATGATGTCCTCCCATTTCTAATTCTTATTCTGCTACCTTAGACTGCTTGCTTTTAAATTTTCATTCATTCTCTTTTTATGGATTTCTAAAGAACAATAACTACCTGAATTGATTTACACTAAACCTGTCATAGTGCCTTATGCATATAAGGCTTTAACTTTTTTTTTATGACCACACAGAAAATTTAACTCACTAATTGCTGAGTACTTAACAGATATTTGATATGCTGTCCTCTACAGAGTGCCTGCTCTCTGGAGAGCAACCTAGAAGGCTTGGCAGGTGTTTTAGAAGCTGATCTTCCTAACTACAAGAGCAAGATCTTAAGGCTTCTTTGTACAGTGTATGTATGCAAAAGATTTATGAATCCAGGTGATAATGTATTATCTACTCTTAAATGCTTTGGGAATGTTCGAAAGATACGTTTACGTTCATATTTCATTAGCTTTTCTTCTAATGGGAAATTTGTATAAACAAAATGACCTTTGGTGAACTCTTTGTTTTCCTTACATTTTGTTTCTTGGAACCTTAGAATCATTTGAGTTGACTATTTTTAAGTGAGAAAGAGACACTTTTCACGTTCGGAGATTTTTCTTTTAAGCATGTACATTTAAATATATATCATATGTAGAGTTTAATGTGTATTTTTAACCAGTAATACCAAACAAATTTGGGAACTGGTCAGTTGAGTAATAGTCCTTCTCAGAAGACTGAAGAAGCTTTTGAAGCTATTACTATCCATTATCTTTCAGTTAAGTTAGCCAGAACAAATAATTGTTTAATCCATGAGCAAATTAAAGTGGGAAAAGTCTCACATGAAATCATGACACAGTCTCTCCCAGTGGTGAAATTAACAATCCAGGCTTTCTCATCTGTCGGATGAACGTTGGTCACTCTGAATTGTATGCTTTCCAAAGAAGTGGTTACAACTTTTGGATAAGAGGAGTCTTTGTGCTGTACATGAAATTATAAATTATAAGGTATTTTAAAATTTCAAATACAAAGTTGACTTTTAAGTTATTTCAGATATTTTAATTAATAGTAATGCTTACAGCTCATTTTTGAAATTTAAAAATGTATGCACAAATCATAGGTATAAAAGGATTTCATTTTAACCTCTCATAAAGTACAAATTATTTGGGTTCTAGTTTTTGAAAGAAATCCAGTTCATATTCAGGAAGACCTGTCCTTTGACTAAGAAATGACTAAGAGAAATTATTTTGCTATAGTGATCTATGAGATGCCTTCTGTTTTGAAAGCATTTATTAGAATAGAGGAGATTTATGCTGAAACTGATGGAAGGCATGGCTTTGGGGGTGGAGAGGATGGTTAAGTTACTCTCAGGCCAAGTATTTTTTTTTTTTTTTTAAACCTAAATCATCCCTACTACTCTGCTAGGCACCTTGGGAAAAACAAAATGTGTTAAGTGTCTGACTGATCATGAGCTCCTATTTGCTTTTCTTTTTGTGAGAATTTCTAAAGGCTACCTAAATTAGGAAGCAGCATTTGCTTTTTCCAAAGGTCAGTTGCTGTAATCCGCTTCCCTGCTTTTCAAATAACTTTAATGAAAATTAACACACCTGGAGTAAGCAAACTGGGATGTGAAGAAATCTTACTATGTCCCAAGTACCATCTTGACATTCAGTAATTTAACTGATAGGAACCTAGTTGGAAGTGGTTTTACTTCTGAGTTTTTTCTTAGCAACTAGAATAGTGTTTCTCAAAGTGGAATTCTGATCCTGTGACATTTGGTTAGCTAAGTTTAGAAATGGTGAATGTTCCATCTCCCCCTTAATGATTCTGCCTTAAAGAAACTTCTTTCACCCAGCATTCCCCAGATGTTTTACCTTGGAAACGTTTTCTGTAGAACTGCTCTTAGAGTTCACTAAACACATTGGAAGAAAAACTGGTGTAGCATTAGTTATATTTATTTTAGTCTGATAACTTTGGAGTGTTTTACTTTCTAAATTCTTGGATTAACTAGAATTAAAATGAAAAATTTCAGGGGTCATGTCTGCAACTCTTCTCAACATTTATGCCTTTTCTGAAGTAATTTTAAAAATATAGCTCAAAGTGTGGGGTACCTGGGTGGCTCAGTTGGTTAAGCAACTGCCTTCAGATCAGGTCATGATCCTAGGGTTCTGGGATTGAGCCCTGCATTGCGCTCCCTGCTCAGCAGGGAGTCTGCTTCTCCCTCTCCCTGTGCCTCTTCCCCTGCTTGTGCGAGCTCTCTCTCTCTCTCTCTCTCTCTCTCTCAAATAAAACCCTTTAAAAAATTATTTTTTAAATATTACTCAAAGTAATCCTGTTCCGATATTGGTAAAATGATAAACGATTTATATAATACAGAATTGAGCAACTTAACATAATACTGTTGTTTTGGGGTTTTCTTGTACTGGGTTCTCAAATCAGTGCACGCCTGTTACCTGAGAAGTTGACAATTTATACAACATTAGTTGGACTGCTGAATGCCAGGAATTACAACTTTGGTGGAGAGTTTGTAGAAGCTATGATTCGACAACTTAAGGAATCATTGAAAGCAAACAATTATAATGAAGCTGTATATTTGGTAAGTTACTTTTTTGGTATTATGCCTTAGTGTCGGGATGGAGGAAAGTGAGTTACAACCAAGGAATTTATCCTTTCTTCTGAAATAGAGTTTCCCACTCACCACAGTAACTGCTCTTCTGAAACCATTCTCACTAAAGATACCACAGAGCTCATTACCAAATCCTCTGGCTTCTCTTCACTCTAAATCCTAGTTGACCTTCCTGTAGCATGTGATGCTTTATGCTCCTTTTTTGTGTGTGTGTTTCTGCAACACCCCTTCAGAACCTCCTGCCGCTGCCACCTCCCTTCTATTCCTCTGTCTCCTTTTACTGGGTCATCTTCCTTAACCCCCCCTTACATTTTGTGTTTCCCAGGTTTCTGTCCTCACTGCACTTTAAACACACTCCCCTGAAGCATTCTCATTCTCTCTCATTGCATTATCAACCATCTTTATTTGGGTGACATGACCCCCATCCTGACAAGTGAGTAATCTGAATGTCCTGTTTCAGCCTTTCTCTTGAGCTCCAGACCTGTGTTCCAAATACTGCCTGAATAGCCCTAAGATATCTTGCCTGGGAATTCCTAAAAGTAATGCATCATTCTGTCTTCTCCCCAAACTGCACACAGGGTCTGCTGTCTACTGCATAACCCAGCTAGGGACCTGAGTGTTAATGTTTGCCTTTCCTTTGCCCCCTCATCCTGTAAGCACTTCCCAAGTCTGGTCACTTCTGCCTCCTAAATTGCTCTCCGGTCTGTCCATTTTGTCTCCAGGGCCTCTGGCATAGTTCATACCTTCCTCTCATGCTTTTTTTTTTTTTTTTTTTTTTTTTAAGTAAGCTTTATGCCCAGCATGGGGCTTGAACTCATGGCTCCCGAGATCCAGAGTCTCATGCCCTAAACTAAGCCAGCCAGGCACTCCCTTCCTTCTTATCTCTTAAAAAGCCTCTTAACGGTTCCTTTTGCATCCAGATTCTCTGCCTTTCACTGTATCTTCTTGTGGCACCAGACTGGTCTTCCTGTAACTCACTCTGCTCATGTCAGTTATACATCACAAACCTCAGTTCTTTCCCATTCCCTAGAGTGGAGGTTCTTAAAGGCCTTCCGCTCACTGGGTTAGCAGAAGTAAATATTTATCTTAAAAGAAAATGGAAATAAGCCATACTAATAAGGAATACATAGATTGACAGTGGGCTAGTGTATATTATATATATTTATTTAAATAAGATATATATGTTTATATCACAGAGTTTGAGGTGTGTGATCAAATTCTTTTGCTGAGTATGTTATCAAAAAAGTTAGACACTAATCAGGCTGTTGTAAGATTAAGTCCAGATTCCAGTGAAAATTTTTTCACAGAGAACGGAAAAGAAGATGATAGGTTGAGGTAGCTCTATGGGATGGGAACCTGTAATTGCAGATTCCTGTGCGTCACACTGGTTCTGTCACAGCTACTAAGCTCTGCTGTTGCAGAACAAAAGCCGCTGTGGACAGTATATATAAATGAGTGACCATGCTGTGTTCCAGTACATGTTTATTTGTGGACAGTGAAATTTAATGTCATATGATTTATATAAATCATAAAATACTCTTGGATTTTTTCAAGCATTTAACTATCAAGGACCACTCTTAGTTCATAGGCTATGCAAAAGAAAAATAGGCCACAGGCTAGATTCGGCCTTGAGGGATAGTTTTTCAGACCTGTGGTTTCAGTCATTATAAGATTGCCTGTTGTGTGATTATATCACCTTTAGATTTAATAAAAATTGTTATCCCCTCACAGGTCCGTTTTTTATCTGATCTTGTGAATTGTCATGTCATTGCTGCCCCATCCATGGTTGCTATGTTTGAAAACTTTGTAAGTGTAACTCAGGAAGAAGATGTACCTCAGGTAAGAAAACCCGTTATGCTGGGTCTTGTCTATACAGTACTAGGAATTTTTCACTTGGTGACCTTTTAGTAATCAAAACCAAAAGATAACAGTAGATTATCATACTATAGCTTCTTAATATCTACAGGCTAAGTCAACTGCCATAGTGGTGGGTTCTCTTGATATCTGTTAATTCAAATGATTCTAATAAAATTAAAACTAATGTAAGGTAGAAATGCTGTGATTGAGCCAGGTGTCTTACTTAAGCCTCCATAGGATTTCATTCAAAAATAAATACAATATAAGTGAAAATTAACCTGCACATGTTTTAAATTTGCCTTTTTAAAAACTCTTCAGGTGCGGAGAGATTGGTATGTTTATGCATTTCTGTCGTCTTTGCCCTGGGTTGGAAAGGAGTTGTACGAAAAGAAAGATGCAGAGATGGACCGCATCTTTGCCAACACTGAAAGCTATCTTAAGTAAGGACACAGCTCATAGTTCTTACTGATATGACAAATGTGTCGTATTTTATCTGTTAGTAATACTATATCAGTTTCATTTCTCAAAGATAAGGTGTGGAGTTCCCTGTGGCTTCTCTAAGTAACTTCGTTCCCCTACTGTTGTAATTTACTGAGACCTCAGAGTAATCAAATGTTTGCTTACTTTGCTGGTGCCAAAGAGTTGGTGATGTAGCTCCTTTTAAGCTGCTTTGGTACGTATTGGTAAAGTCGTAAAATATTTTCTGTCCTCACATGGTGGTTCTCAAATTGTAGTGTGCATAGAATCACCCATGGTACTTAAATATGCTCCAACCCCAACCTGCAGACCTACTGAATCACAGTATTGGAGAGGGAGATTTAGTACATACAGTGTATTTCATGTAAGTTAACCCCAACCCAAGGCCTTAAAATAGTGGCTCTTCCACCTAGCCCACACTTCTTGAGTAGTATGACACATTTCAGTTAAAATAGTCTTGTATCCTCCTATTACCATTTCTTCCAAGTGGCCGTAAAAACTTGGTTTGTCTTATTAGGTATAATACTAACAGTAGAGCTTGTTCATAAATTTAGCAGTTAATCGTAACATGGTAATGGTTTTGTGTCCCCTTAAGTTCTTTCAGAATTATTTTAAGTTTCATATTCTGTCTATAAATAGGTAACTTTTTTGGATATTGTTAATCAGTCAGTTACAAAAAGAGCTACAAGAAAATCTAAAGATAAAAATCTTCTTTGTTCTTAAGTTACTTTTATTTTTTTTTTCTTAAGTTACTTTTAAATGATAAAACTGTTTTTAGGTTTTTAAAGTCATACTGGTTCTTTTTAAAATGTAGATGTTTGCAAAAGAATAAAAGAATATGAATATCCTAGCATTTAAGTATATGTCCTTCCCCTTTTTTATATGAATGGTAGTCCAGTATACATACTGTTCTTCACTTGCTTTTGTTTTCCCCTTAATATAAGTTGAATTTATTGCATAAAAGTATATAGGTCTGCCTCGTTGTTTGCCTCTTTTTTTTAAAGATTTTATTTATTTATTTGTCAGAGAGCACAAGCAGGGGAAGAAGCAGGCTCCCCACTGAGCAAGAAGCCTGATGTAGGACTCGATCCCAGCACCCTGGGATCATGACTTGAGCCGAAGGCAGACGCTTAACCAGCTGAGGCACCCAGGCGTCCCTCCCTCGTTCTTTTTTAACAGCTGTACAGTATTCCACTCTTACAACATACCATAATTTCTTTAACAAGTCCCTTGTTAGTAGACATTTAGGTTATTTCCAGTCTTTTGGTATTATAAACAGTGCTTCAGTGAATATCCTTATGTATATGTCTTCCTGTACATTTGCAAATATATCTGTGGAGAGTGGGAGTTTTTAGAAAAGGCATTGCTGGGTTGAAGTGTCTTAACAATCTTAATTTTGATTGACTTAGTCAAATTGACTTCAAGAGATTATACTCTTCCAGATCTCCTCTAAAGAGATGATATCAATTAGCCCCTCTGCCAGCAGTATTTGAAATTGCATATTAGCCCACATTTCAGCAATATAGTACATTATCAAAGTTTTTGATATCTGCCAATCTGATAGGTAAAAGTATTACTTTACTGCTTTAATTTGCATTTTATTAATTATGAAGTAACTGAACATTTTTTCAGGTTGTTAAAAACCTAAGTGTAGATTTTCATTTTTATGTTTAGAAGACGCCAAAAGACACATGTGCCCATGTTACAAGTATGGACTGCTGAGAAACCACATCCGCAAGAAGAGGTAAATGGATTCTAAGTGTCTCTTGATAGAAGCACAAGCAGCTCTTTACCTCTGACATAGTCAGATCATTCCCATTTATATACATTAGCTAGTTTTCCGCATTTCATATCAGGGATCCAGCTCCTCATAGCTCTAGGTGTATAGTGGATTTTTTTTCAGATTTTATTTATTAGCGCGTGCAGGGGCGGGGGTGGGGGGCGTGTTGGCAGTCAGGGAGAGGGAGAGACAATCTCCAGCAGACTCCGTGCTTAGCATGGAGCCCAGCAAGGGGCTCGATCCCCCAGCCCCATGACTGGAGCTAAAATCAAGAGTCAGACACTTCAACCGACCAAGCTACCCAGGTGCCCCAGCTTATTGTGGATTTTTAATAAGTGTTAGAATGTAATCAAAGCGTTCCATGTTCTGTGGGATTCCAGATACAGTTATTTTTTTTATTTAAATGCCCAGTGTGAAAATGTAAGTGGTCACAGCCTCAGACAGGTAGACTTTATAACGTAATTAAAAACAAAAACTTAGCACCATTACTCTGTACTGTATTTAATTGCGAACTAGCTTACTTTGTATCCCTTATTTTATGAGGCAGTGGCTTTTGGTTCATGTTGTCAAATGTTAATTTCTATGTACCTCCAAATATATATATATTAATTATTAAAAATTGATTTGTCTTTAGTATTTAGATTGCCTGTGGGCCCAGATTCAGAAATTGAAAAAGGATCGCTGGCAGGAGCGGCACATCCTAAGACCTTATCTTGCCTTTGACAGCATCCTATGTGAAGCACTGCAGCACAATCTGCCTCCGTTTACACCACCTCCTCACACAGAAGATTCACTGTACCCGATGCCACGGGTCATCTTCCGAATGTTTGATTACACGGATGATCCTGAGGTATGTGACCAACTATAAGTTCCTGTCAGAGGACTTATATTGCATTGTGCTTGTGGCTTAATCTTGTCTGAATAATGCATGTGATACATTTTAATTTCAAGTGGTTTATTATCTGAGAGGACCAACAGCAGTGAAGTTAACAGTTTAATGTAGTGAGTGGTATCACCTCATTATGCAAGAAATCCTATTTAGTATGTGTAAGTAGATTGAGAGTACAGTGTGAAATAGGTTCAGTCCAGACTGGTTTGAGTTTTATTTATTTTTTTAAACATTTTTTTTTTTTATATTCACTTGAGAGAGAGAGAGAGAGAGAGACAGAGCACAAGGAGGGGGAGAGGCAGAGGCAGGGGGAGAGGCAGAGGCAGAGGGAGAGGACGAAGCAGACTCCCGCTGAGCTAGGAGCCTGATGATTCCAGGACCCAGAGATCATGATCCAAGCCGAAGGTAGACACCCAACCATCTGAGCCACGCAGGGTGCCCCTGATTTGAGTTTTAATCCTGGTTTAGTTAGATCTTAGCTGTATGATCTTGAGTGAGTTACTTTCCTCTCTACCTTAGTGTCATAATGGAATAATAAAAGTATGTTCTAATAAAGTTCTAATGAGGATTGAATTACTAAAACATAAAATGCATAGACCAGTATGTGACACGAGTGTTCAATAATTTTAGTTTATTTTATTTAATAAGACTTTTTTGAAGAAAAATATCCAGGTTTTGGGGGGGGTTGGTTTTTGTTTTGGTGGATGGTTTTTTTTTGTTTGTTTGCTGTTTTTTTGGTTTCTTAAGATTTTATCCATTTGAGAGAGAGCACGAGCTGGGGGGGGGTGAGGGAGAGGGAGAAGCAGGCTCCCCACTGAGCAGGGAACCCAGTGCCAGGTGCTATCCCAGGACCCCAGGATCATCACCTGAGCCGAAGGCAGACACAAATGACTGAATTATCCAGGTGCCCCCCCAGTTTTTGAGATTATCCATTTCTCTCTAACCCTCACAGTTTGTCTTGTAATTTGTACTATATAATTTTTTTAATATTATAAAATATTTTTATGGGCCCTGGGTGGCTCAGTCAGTTAAGCATCCGACTCTTGCTTGCTCAGGTCGTGACCTCAGGGTCCTGTGATGGAGCCCCATGTCAGGCTCTGTGCTAAGCATGGAGTCTGCCTGGGATTCTCTCTCTCTCCCCCTCTGCCCCTCCCTCTCCCCCACACTCACTCACTCAAATAAATAAATCCTAAAATATTTTAAAATATTTTTAATTTAAAAACCTCAAAGATGAGCATAAGCTGACTGTAGTTTTTAAGTATACATATTCTTTATTATGAAGCCAAGTTGTTAACAGCCATGACACTTTACCCATTAAGAAAATGTATGATTTTGATACTAACGTTTGGTATAAAAATTCACATCTTCACTCTGCTTTATTTTATATCTTTGCATTTGAATGACTGTCTTAACTTTAACAGCCCAGCAGCAAGCATGGTGATGACTGGATCAGTTCTGGCTAAAGTACCATACCCATTGCTTAGTACATCCTAGTCAGCAGAGAGCGGGGTTTCTCAGCCTTGGCACAGTTGACGTTTGGAGCTGGAGAATTCTTTGTGGTGGGGAGCTGTCCTGTGACCGTAGGATGCTTAGCAGTGCCCCTGGCCTCTACCAGCAGCATGTAGAGGGAAAATGTCAGCTGTGACAGCCACAGCTATCTCCAGAGATTGCTAGGTGATCTCTGAGGGCAAAATTGTTCCATTTTGAGAACCACTGGCATGAGAACCAGTATTACCACCTGAGATCAAACTTCTATTTTCTTTCTCCTGTCTTCTCTTTTCTGTCTACCGTGAATTGCTTTTGGCCAGTGAAAATTTAGTATATGTATTATCTCTCTCAGAGTAAAACATTGTCAGATAATGAGTTGTATTTACAGAGTTATCAGTTTGTTACCCACTTTGCTATATTGGTTATATATAGTGAAATGCCTATAGTCAGCATTATGTGATAGTCTAATTTGGGATATCTAACTGGAAATTTAATATACATTTAAGATAGCTAGAATCTTTGTAGTTGGGCATTTGTTTGTACAAGAGGAACTAGAATAGGACCTCAAAACGTGTTTCTCTTAATTGATGTTGCTTTTGTATTTGTACTTAATTTATAAGTAAATTTATACTTAATTGGTGTTGCCTCTCTCATGTGCCCATTTTCCTTTGCCAGAAGAGCATAAACATATAAATTATTTGTTCCCCTGAAAATGAAAAGGATTTGGTTCTTTTGTTTTGGTCTTTGAAAAAAGTGTTTATTTGAAAAAATTAGATTAAAAATCTACAATAGTAAATAATAAGTAAAAATAAACTCTTTGAGCCTATTTGCTATGCATATACTTTTAAAAAGAATAACAACATGCAGGTAATGTTTTTTAACCATTTTTTAAGCAATATGACTGTTGTTTTTTTTTTAAGATTTTATTTATTCGAGAGAGAGAGAGAAAGCACAAGTAGGAGGGGAAGCTTGGAGGGAGAGGGAGAAGCAGGCTCCCCACTGAGCAGGGAGCCCAATTGGGGGGTTCAATCCCAGAACCGGAAATCATGAGCCGAAGACAGACGCTTAACTGACTTAGCTTCCCCGGCGCCCCGAGTATCGCTGTCTTTCAATGCATATGTGACTTTTTATGTGTATACAGTATTTAAAATAAAAATTTTTCTTCTCTCCATATTTATTATGGAAGTTAATCCACCTTGTGGTTTAAAAAAATCAAACCATATAGAGCTAATAATATGAACTCTGATTTAATTGAGATGGATGACGATAGTATGGTGTTGGGGGCACTAGCAGAAATGCTGCAACTGCCATTCTAATTGTATTTCAACAGAAGCGACTATGACGGTGATAGGGGTTTTCACACTTCTGAACTTTGATCCTCAACACCCTGTACAGTTTGTGGACCATAATAAGCTCTCAAATATTTGTTGGATAAATGAGAGACAGTATCTATTTCTAGGTTTGTAGAATATACATTTGGTTTTCTTTCCAGGGTCCTGTAATGCCAGGGAGTCATTCAGTTGAAAGATTTGTCATAGAAGAGAATCTTCATTGCATTATTAAGTCCCACTGGAAGGAACGGAAGACTTGGTAAGATTCTTTTCCTGGTAACTTTTTAAGTGGAGAAAAAGTAGCAATTTTGATTTGGTAAGAGCAAAATGTATGTTAAGAGTGTAGGAAAATCTTCCTCTCTTCCTGATGCTCTGTCTTGCTAAATAAGACCAATCTCTAAAGACATTTCTTTGTTTTCCAAGGCCTTTCACACTCAAACAGTATCTCTCTGGCTGCTTCATAATATTACAGTGCTTTATAATAATGTGCACATGATGTTGGCTTTTTTGTGTGGATATCTGCCATCTGCTATGGACAGACTAACTTGAATAACAACTGTTTTTGATATGAATGCTATGAGAATAAAAGAATATTAATAGTTTTCTAGCATTTAGATATCAAGCTTTGGAAAAGTTTATTTTTAGTATTTCCTTGAGCCTTGGAAAGTTTGGGTTTAGATTTTAAGTTGGAAAGGAATATAGTATTTGGGGAGTGGTCTACTCTTAACACTTTTAAAGTTAGTAGATTCAAATATACCCCTTTTGATCTTATAAGGAGTTTTGTCTGCCTTAGTTTCCTTGTGGTAAACAAAGAAATACGTGCTATAGTTAAGTGAAGTACCTGAAATCTAGAGCATTTCAGGAAAGATTTCGTTCCCTTAAATCTAAATGCACTGCTTTTGGAGTTGCTTATTCGATTTTTTTTTTTTAATCTTTGTATACTTCCTAAACTTCAGTTACATTTTTTGTAGTGCTGCACAGCTGGTGAGCTATCCAGGGAAGAACAAGATCCCCTTGAACTACCACATAGTTGAGGTATGCATTCCACATGGAGCATGTTTCTAAATTTCAGAATCTTTCTGCTGATTTTAAAGTGTAACGGTCTCTTGGCTTTTTTTTTTCCCTTGCAACTTGTCAGGTACTGAAAATTAACACAGGAGCAAGGAAATTGCTGTCAGTTTTCGTGCTCTGTTAGCCATATTAGTTAAGAAAAAAAAGGAGGTTGAAACCAGTAGCCAAATGGAATTTTGTGTTGCCCATAAATTATTTATATAGTATGTCTTCATTCATGGATAGTGTAATTTACCTCTAGTCCTGTCAGTACATTGTGTCCACTTACCAGATATATAATTGGCTTGAATACTTTAAAATACTGTATTACTGGGGCACCTGGGTGGCTCAGTTGGTTAAGCGTCTGCCTTCGGCTCAGGTCATGATCCCAGGGTCCTGGGATTGAATCCTGCATCAGGCTCCCTGCTCAGTGGGGAGCCTGCTTCTCCGTCTCCCTCTGCCACTCCCCCTGCTTGTGCTCGCTCGCTCTCCCTCTGTCAAATAAAATCTTTTAAAAAAATAAATAAATATTGTATTACTTTAGGCAAATAACCTATCCTTAATTGTGTTTATCTGGCCTATTATTGCTAGCATACTCCTTACTAGTATATTATTCCCTATATCACAAGGTAGGGATAAGTATGAATACTTATCCCTAGAAATCAATAAAGCCCATTGTGTTTGCAAGTAGGAAGAAGAAATGATGCTTTCGACCCCATCTTAGGTCATGCAGAAGGGTGATAGTAAAGTTGAACACCTTGTAGAGATTTATGTTCTAAAGAACAGTCTTTTCACTCGACACATACGTGAGTCAGATTGTCAATTGCATTATTCCTTTGTGTTAAAGTATTCATGAAAGTGAGCATAGTTATGATGTATTACAGATTCACTTTTTATTTATACTGCATTTGTCCTATCTTTGTAAAACTTGAGAGTATGTTTAGACTGTGAACCTGACTCATTGACACATCTGTTGAAATCCAAAATATAAGTCATGTTTTCAAATCTAAAAAAACATGTAAAAATTCATCAGAATGAACTACAGAGGGATGGGAGATGGGAGTGAGAAGAAAGAATGCAGACCAGGCTTTAGAATTCTAGATAGGTGGTCCATGAATTATCTAGAGACGGTAGAAACAAGTTTCTAAACAACAATTGTGGCAGAGAAGTCTTGGACTGCCAAAGAGATGGCCAGGCACCAGTTTTGTTTTGTTTTGTTTTGTTTTTGTTTTTGTTTTGTTTTGTTTTGTTTAAAGATTTTATTTATTTATTTGACACAGAGAGAGAGATCACAAGTAGGCAGAGGCAGGCAGAGAGAGAGGAGGAAGCAGGCTCCCTGCTGAGCAGAGAGCCCGATGTGGGCCTCGATCCCAGGACCCTGAGATCATGACCTGAGCTAAAGGCAGAGGCTTTAACAACACTGAGCCACCCAGGCGCCCTTGTTTTGTTTTTTTAAAGATTTTATTTATTTGACAGAGAGTATACGCAGGGGGCGAGCCCCAGGGAGAGGGAGAAGCAGGCTCCCCACTGAGCGGGGTGCCCGATATGGGGCTCTATCCCAGGACCCTGGGATCATGACCTGAGCCAAAGACAGACGCTTAACGACTGAGCCACCCAGGCACCCCCAGGTACCAGTTTTTAAGTAGCAGCCTGGAATGTCCTCAGTTCCAATCCTCAGAATATAGTGAGGATTTTTACTACTTTTAGGAATGAAACCCTGATGGATCACTTGACTGAATCAACTCTGATACTTCCAGAGTTGGAATTTAATTGCATAGTTCTTTGGCAGTATTAAATAAGCATTAATTTTTGCATATTCTTATTTGATTGAATTACAGAAAGACGAAACTTTCATTACAGTATTCAATTACAGAGCTCCATGTTTTAAAGAGCATAATTTTAAAGATTTTTATTTATTTATTTATTTGACAGAGATCACAAGTAGGCAAAGAGGCAGGCAGAGAGAGAGGAGGAAGCAGGCTCCCCGCTGAGCAGGGAGCCCGATGCAGGCCTCGATCCCAGGACCCTGAGATCATGACCTGAACCGAAAGCAGAGGCTTTAACCCACTGAGCCACCCAGGCGCCCATTAAAGAGCATAATTTTAAAGATTGGAAAGTATTTTTTCATTATGAATGCCATGGAGTTAGAGTTTACATTTAGAATGTTGAGGTCTTTCTGATGGAAGTACAGAGGTACCTGTTGAATTGAGTTCTGACTCTTCTTTCGTAGGTGATCTTTGCAGAGCTGTTTCAGCTTCCAGCACCCCCGCACATCGATGTGATGTACACAACACTTCTCATCGAGCTGTGTAAACTTCAGCCTGGCTCTCTCCCCCAAGTTGTATCCTTCCCTTTGCTTTTAAACTTACTCTCTTTGGCCTGGTTTTAAAAGATTATTAAATATTTCTTACTGTGGTTTTAAGTCACTTCATGGAAAGTTTGGCCATTTCTTCAGAAGTTAAACATGTGTGTAAACGTACGTTAAACACAATCTAGCCATTCCACTCTTAGGTATTTACCTAACGAAAATGTAAGCACATTTCTCTAGAAAGACTTGGGCATTAATGTTCCTAGAAACTTTATAATAACCCCAAATGAGACAATCTAAATATCCACCAATACATGAGTGAATGTACACATCTGTCATATCTACACAATAGAATACTACTCAGGAATAAAAGGGAACAAATTTTTGGTGCAGACAACGACTTGAATGAATTGCAAAGTAAGTATGCTGAATAAAAGTTGCCAAACAAATAAGAATTTATACTATATGATTTCATTTACACAGAATTCTAGAAAATAAAAAGTGATCCAGTAACAGCAGACCAATATTTGCTTTTAGACATGGGGAAGGAGGGGAAGAAAGGATTACAAAGGAGCATGGGGAAACTTTAGAGTAGAAGTGATGTAAATATTCACTGTGTTTGTTTCATGGGGGTATGCAGTTCAGATTTATTGTACATTGTTGGTATCTCAAAGCTGTTTCTTAAAATCAATTATATGAAAAGATGCTTGGCCTTAGTCATTACACAGACTTCTAAGAAATGTTATTTTTTATCACAACTTATTTGGAAGGATGGACAGTTTTCCTTATCCTCAAATTCACAGCTTGCACAGGCAACTGAAATGTTATACATGCGTTTGGACACGATGAACACTACATGTGTAGACAGGTACAGTAATTGCCTTATTTCAGTTGCCTTATTGCAGCTTCTACTCCCTGTATAGTATAAAAAAATTTGGTCAGTAAAACATTTGCCTTTTTTAGAAGTTCTAAGTTGATTTTTCTTTCTTGCCTCCCCAAAATAATCCTCTGTATAATAATAAAATTCATAATGTAACATTATGCTTTCTAGTACAACTTTCAGTACGAAATGATGGCCATGCTGAGGTTTTCTTTAATTTCATTCATTGTTTACTTGTTTGGTGCTTTGGTATAATTATACTTTTTCCTTTGTAATTGGGTATGTAAGCTTTTAAAATAGGCTTTATATTAATTATCCCTTGTGCAGAAATAGAGTCTAATACTGTATATCCATTATGTATAAATATATATTGTATGTGTATTTTTATTTATAGATAGTATCTGCTCCTAAAATAATTAGCTTCTGCATAACTACAGCTTGAAGACTCAGTTTATACAAAAGACCATATTGGATTGTTAGAGGGGATCTGTCTTTTGGGGAGGCCTGTATTCCACCTTTATCAGCTGGTATTCTTTCTCACCTCTGTCCGTTTCCCAGATCAGATCAGCACAGGTAGTGAACATTTCCCAGTTACCATGATCTTTCGTGTCCATTGTTCAGATTGCATATCTGAACTTATCAGTAGGCACTCTTCTATGTCAGTCCTATTATCCTGAGTCATTTCAGTGACTGCAATTACAGATCTGTGAGGGACATGCTTTAAGAAAGCATCTTTTCATTTTTTTCTCCCAATCAATAAAACTAAGAGTTGCGTTGGACATCACATTTATGCCATTTGAAATTCAGCAGATATATACTGGGCTGTTAAAATTTCACAGCAATAAACTAAGGTGATTTTTATCTAGTTAGATCTGATGTATTTTTAGGGGAAAAGAGGTATATATTTTGTTTGTGATGAAAAGGGTATAATGTGATGAGAGACTACACTTTGGCTCTGCCACTTGTAAAATGTTTTATCTGTAATTCCTTTAATCTTTTTTCTTTTGCCTCTGTTCCAGTGTCAGTGAAATGGGGGGAAATAATACATTACTTAAAAGTTATTGTGAGATTTCAAATATATATATATATGTGTGTGTATATATATATACACATATTACACAGTGGAATACTACTCAGGAATATACACGCGCGCGTGCGCGCAGACATATAGTGCCTGGCATAAAACAGGCACTCATATCTGTTAATCACTTAAAAAGGATAGTACTATTACAAGGGGCAAAATAGGGGATTGTTATTTTGGGGAGAAGATGAATTACAGAATTTGCAGAGAAAAGGCTAAGTGACAGCAGAAGATACAGCTTTGGTAGGGGGATATGCTTTTCATTTAACTCTATAAAGTAGGGTTTTATTTGTCTGAAGAATTATATAAGTTCCTGTTACAAACTGCAACCATTCTTCCTTTTCTGTCTCCCCACACCCCCTGCCCACTTCTCTCTATAGGTTTATTAATTGGTTTTCCCATCATCTAAGTAACTTCCAGTTCCGTTGGAGCTGGGAAGATTGGTAAGTGGTGCTATGTTTTATCTTTCCTTTCTCTGCAGTTTATCATAATAAGACAATATTTAAAGCTATAACATAAAAGCAGTCTCCTACACAGTCTGAAATAATTATTTTTGGTATACGTGTATGTGTGTGTGTAAATGAAATAATTTAGGTACAAGGAAATTCGTTGTAGCTAAGTACACATTAGGTGTAAGTGCAGATTATGTGTAAGAACTTATAAAACTACCATTTTCTCATTAGGTCAGATTGTCTTACTCAAGATCCTGAAAGTCCCAAACCAAAGTTTGTAAGAGAAGTTCTAGAAAAATGTATGAGGTAAGTTAGTTTTTTGTATTTTCTCCTTAGCTTAGTTCTCCTAATTTCTTTTGGGGTGGGTGGAGGGTGTTATCTTTGCATGTGTGATGTATGTCCAGAATATCTTTTTTAAATCCAAGTACCTGCCTCTCTTTCAGTTTTCAGTCAAGATTTAGGCTAAAAAAATCAAGCAGCCATGCCATCTGGATTGTATGTGAATTAGGCCAATATGGTTTTTTTTGTCAAATGTACTTTGAAATAATTTCATATTTCAGGAAAGTTGCCAAAATAGTGCAAAGAACTCTGTATCCTGTTCATTTAGATTCCCTAGTTGTTAATACTTCACCACATTTGTTCGGATGTTCACTTCTTTTCCCCTTCTGTGTGTATATACCCACCACATTGGTCTTTTTCTGAACCCTCTGAAGACAGGCTGCGGATGTGATGGCCCATCGTCCTTTAATAGTCCATTGTATCTTTCCCTAAAACAAAGACATTCCTAAATGGCCAGCATGCAGTCCTCCAGGTGAGGAAACCGGCCATGGTGTAGGAATATGGCCACCCAGCCCACAGACGAAACCTTGCCAACCCATTGCCATAATGTCTTTGCCTTTCCTGGGCCAGAATCCCATGCAGGAGCACATGGGGAGCATTTAGTTGTCGTTCTCTTCACGTTCCTCACTTGACCAGTTAGTCTTTCCTATCTTTCATGTTTGAAAGAATCTAGGCCTTTCTTTCTTGAGTCGCCCTCATGTGTGTTCCTGACCAGACTCAAGACTTGCATCGCTGGTAGTCTTCCTCCTGCATATCGGGAGGCACGTGAGCCCAACCCCTGGAAGTGTTTAACCTTGGTCACCGATCATGTCAGTGGCTGCAACGCTTTTCCACCTTAAATTCACCATTATTCCCTTTGTAATTGATTAATATTTTGTGGGTGATATCCTGAGATTATACTCCTGTCCTGTTCTGCATCAGACATCTACTGACAGCTGCTACATTTATCTGCCATCACTGTGATGACTACCAAGTAATGATTCTTTTTCCATTTTTTCCTACATTTATTAGTTGGCATTCTCCTGTAAGAAAGCACTATCCTTTTTCACCCATTTATATTTATTTAGTCCTGTGTTTATACATCAGTAGGGACTAATAGATTTGTTTTCTTCAGTGAGTTATAATCTCTTGATGTCATTATTAATTTTGATGCCTAAATTGTCCCTAATTTGTTTACTGGGGAGTCTCTTGTGCCTCCTGTGTCCTTTTTTTCTCTTAATGTCCCCCTCCATTCGTTAAGCATTTCCTTATTTTTGGCATAAGCTGTCCCAGGCTCAACTTGTGTTTCCTTGCCCCTCCCCTGGAATCATCTGTTCACAGAGCCCAAGTTTTTTGTTTTTAATTTTATTTATTTGAGAGAGAGCAGGCACAAGCAAGGGGGAGCGGCAGAGGAAGTGGGACAAGCAGAGTCAAGCCCAACCTAAAGGCTCGATCCCAGGACCTTGAGCTCATGACCTGAGGCAAAATCAAGAGTCTGACACTCAACCGACTAATCCACCCACGCACCCCTCACAGAGCCCAAGTTCCTAATAGTGGAGTATGGTATTTAGGAACCAAAATCTGGACACTTGATGTGCTCATTACTCTTGGGATGGACAAAGATAGTATATACATTTATGCACACAGACACACGACTTTTTATATCCACCAAGGTGTGTGTATCCTTCCAACTCTACTTCATCTTTTCCAGCCTTCCCCTTGCCATGATTTCTAAATACCTTCTCAGGCAGTAGGAAACTTGGCTCCCATTAGCCTTAATATACATTTATTTGCTCCAGTATAATCAGTGTCTCCATCATGGAGACTCTCCTCTGCCCCACCCTACCCCAGTACCACTCCACATCCTTGGTGACCAGGCTTCACCTCATTGTGAACCAGTAAGTTTTGAAGAAGGCCTGAGTTTCAGTATGCTGTCATAAACAAAAGCTTAAAGGACTTGTTTTCCCCTCTGGCTTCTTGGCTGTCAGCTGAGTCCAGGGTGTTAGAGATGGGACTTTTCTTGGTAAGGTGGAGGTTACCAAATAATGGAAATGATGAACGATATTTTCTGAGGCTCTTATTTGTATTATAGGTTGTCTTATCATCAGCGTATATTAGATATTGTTCCTCCTACCTTCTCAGCTCTATGTCCTGCAAACCCAACGTGCATTTACAAGTATGGAGATGAAAGTAGCAGTAAGTAATAGAATACAATTCATCCCATTGTCTTTTAAAAGTACCGATACCAGTATTTTCTGAAGTCAGTTATTTAAGGTGGAGAAAGTGAACTTTCTCTTTCCTTGGGTTTATATTTTGTCTGTTTGAAAGGTGATCTATACTAGTCACTGTTATTCTGTTTGCCCTGTCATCATTTTGAAGATTCATGATTTACTTACTGGCTTGTAAGTTTTTTTCTTAATATTGTTTATAATGTTATATCCATGAGATCATTTTAAATATGCTGCCAAGTATAGCGAGTTGAATGTAGAATCAGAACTTACCAAAATGAGAGTGTATCTGTCATGGCGGTAGAAATTATCTGAATTCATTATCGTATGATAACAGTTCAGGTGTGGGAACATAGGTGCACATAGACTGTATTTTGACCAGCGATATGCCTCTAGAAGCCAATTTTTAAATATGGTTTTCTTACTTTTTGGTTACCTTGTGTCTGAGATTACACTGAGTCAGAGGGCCTATACTATGATATGCCGTTTTGTGCTTTGTGCTTAAGGAAGGTCAGGTGTTGTGCATTGGTGATCGCTGGTACAGAGTTAGGTGCTGAGGTTTTCCACGTTAGCCTTTGCAGATGGCACTGCACATGCCGCCTCTGTGAGCCTCCCACTTTGTGGGGTGTGGCAGTTCTTACATCTTGAAGCTCACTCCCCTCCCTTGCCTTCTCCTGTGCCCCTGGTTCTCCACCTCCACCTCACACTACACCTGTTTTCCTTGAAGTGAACTGCGTTGGTCCCAGTGCCGAGTACATTTCCTGTCACTGTGTCACTTAATCCTCGAGACAGCTCTGAGAATTAGTGTGTTTATTAGACCAATTTTGCACTGGCGAATCTCTTCAAAGAGGTGAAGCCAGAGTGAGATGGCTTCTGAGTGGAAGAGCCCCGACTCACATCCAGCCTTACTAACTGAACAGCTTCGCTCTTCCCACTGTGCTTTCCTGCAAGAGCAAAGCTTGATGCAGCAGCACGTGCTGAGTTTTGAGCTCTGCCTTATACTGGCCCGGAGAACTGTAAGATAGTCTTTGATAGCAAGAGCTCAAACTTTTGTTGAACGTTGAGCTTTCTTTTTTCCCCATAAAAGCAGCTGAGCCTAACAGTTAAAGCCCTCCTAACAGTTGTCCCTGTTATGTCATTTGTCACTTCTTCCCAAGTGGACCCCTGCTCCAGCCAGGCCACTTCCTCTTTTATTTATTCCAGGCTCATGGGTCTCGGTTTTGCCTTTATTTGTGCCATTAACCTCAGTCTGGAAAGACCTTTTTCTCTCCAGTTCCTGTGCTCTCTCTAGGGTCTGTCCCAAGCTCCTCTTCTATAAATACCTTTAACAAGCCAGTTTTGTGTTGCTCTGGCTACCTTTTTTGTGACTATCTTGGTTCCCCAATACAACGTAGACCCTAGAGGTCTTTTCTTTTACAGGGAATTTTCTTCACTTATTTCTCTCCCACTTCCAAGGAAAACACACAGCATATGTGACCTATTGTAACTGACTTCATTCAAAATGCTTAGCAACTCCTATATCAGGATTGTCATTTTATTTGTTACCCTTTTGTCTGCCTTACATTAAAGGATTTGTGGTTGCTCTGGTGATGCCATAAGTATATATTAGTGCAAATTTTATACAATGAGGACTCAACAGATAATAACATATAGTAAATACGTGGAGTCACAGCATATGAGCATCTGGCTTATATAGATGCAAGTGTATGACCTCAGCCAAAAGACAAAAGCAAAAAACCTATCAAGTTCGCACCCTTCCCTTGTTCATACAGAAACTTAGTTGTCACTGTCTCAGAGAAAAGGAGGAAGAAGGGGCACTGACCAAAATGAAAGAAATAACATTGAGTCTCAACTTTTTGGCTTAATAAAAGCCTAGGGATTTGAGGACTGTCAAAGGACAATCACAGAAGTGTCTTAATTGTTTAACTATTTACAAGAACAGTCTTAAAACTTGACCTACCCTCTTCCCCATTCTGTGCTTAGATTCTCTTCCTGGACACTCAGTTGCCCTCTGTTTAGCTGTTGCCTTTAAAAGTAAAGCAACCAATGATGAAATCTTCAGCATTCTGAAAGATGTACCAAATCCTAACCAGGATGATGATGACGGTAAGGGAATTAAGTCCTTCTTCAGTGGAACTATGCATAGGCCAGATTAAATCATAGCAGAATGTGAGTTCCTCTTAAATCTCAAGAGAGATTTAACCAATGGCCTGTTCAGTGTGTCAGTGGTTCCTAGAATCCAGCTTTCTCTGTTATGTAAAAAGAGATCCTCACCTCCCTATGACATAGCTTACATTCAATTTAGAAACTAAACACAACGTAAAATATGCTGTCACCATTTAAAAATTTTTAAACATTTCCTGTTTTCACTTCAGAGAGGTTCCTGAATGGGAGGACTTAGCGAATTATAAAGTTGGATTTTTCACTAGTTCTTCAACTATTAGAATAATATTAATATCTAAATAATAATAATATCTAAACTATTAGATAATAATATCTAAACTATTAGAATAATAATGTTTAACACATACTGAGTATGTACCATGTAATTCCAACCAAAATCCCCAGATTTTTCTCTGGGCAAGAGTGGGGAAAAAAGGCAAAATGATTTGTAAGTTTACCTGAATCAGTAAATGAAGTCAAAAAATGATGAGAGGGACTGGTCTTATCAAATATTAAAAGATACCATGAAAACTACAGTAACTAGAATAATGTGATACTGGCACCAGAAGAGACAAATCAGTAAAACAGGTAAAAAGTCTACTGGGACAAGTGGTGACATTTCGGGGGAAAATTTTTTTGTTAGATCTGTACATAAGGACGCATGGGTAGTAAATGACTTAATCACAATAGTACATGATTGACTGGCCCTTGGGTTATTTATTACTAGGATTTTGTTTGGATTTTTCTAAGAAATTTGTATTACAGTAGAAGATATATTTAGAAAGCATATGTTTAAATGATGGACGTAAATTCAGACGTCAGACATCTTAAGACAGACTTAACTGTTAAGTGTTTACTGAATTTTTTATTAATACATTATTTTGCCACCATACAGAGATATATGAACAAAGAAGTTTATGTTGTATTAGTAAAAGAAATGGATCATATAAAAGAATTAGGGGAACAATCCCAAAAACTAAGAATTAAGATTATGCTTAGTTTTATATTTTGAGTATTTGAAATCAGCAGTGTTCTTTTATTGTTTCATTAGTATGCAAAGACATGCCTGACATATCTGACTTAATGCTTGGTTGTGAGCATACCATCCATCTAGCACCCTAGGTGCTGGACCAAGGAATTGCTATACTTATATTTTCTGTCTTACTGTGGAATATTTTTCAGATGAAGGATTCAGCTTTAACCCTTTGAAAATAGAGGTCTTTGTACAGACTCTGCTACACTTGGCGGCCAAGTCATTCAGCCACTCCTTTAGTGCTCTTGCAAAGTAAGTGCAACAAGAACACGTACTCTATGTTAAGGGCTTGGAACGTTGCTTGGTGTATACCAGTGGTATAGTAATTTTTAGCTAAAATTGTTGAACGTGCAGATCTTAATAGTATTGTCATATATTTTAATACAGTGGTTCTGGTTTGTAGTAGCTAACACACTGTTTGGCTCCTGTCTGTATGGACAGTTTGCCTATATACATGGCAGGAACATTTTTTCATGTGGACTTTTAGAGAAACTAGTGAGAAACGTGGGTCCATAGGACAATCATATATATCAAGAAGCTCCCACCCTGTCTACACATCTTCCTAAAGGAAGATAAGCAGAAATAAGAGCCAACTACATTTTGGGGAGTCACCCAAAGGTTGGCACTAAAGACAGAGCTTCCTAACTCCTCAGACAATCTAGACACAGAAAGAGCATAGAAAGTTCTCCAGCTGAGCAGAGAAACTGGGCCTCTCACCCCATCTCAACTTTAAGTCTCTATTCTATTGCAGGGTTCCCACAGAAGGTGCTGTCAGGATACTTCACCTATGTTTGGAGACGTAGTCTTAGGCTAACAGTGGTGTATTGAAAATCTAAAATTTTGTGACAAACTTCATACAGACCATAAATTCCTAATCATAACCTTTATTTCCTTAATGGTTAACATTCAGTTTTTTGTATTTATGTATTACACTGTAAATTGAGTAGCATCAAAAAGGCTTTGAAAAACTTAAAATCCTTAAGTTTATATGTGGTATTTTTTACCCCCACTGTGAAAAGGTTTCATGAAGTCTTCAAAACCCTTGCTGAGAGTGATGAAGGGAAGTTACATGTTCTGAGAGTTATGTTTGAGGTCTGGAGGAACCATCCACAGGTAAAAATTTTAATTAATTAGACATGTTGAGGCTACAATTGTATAGGTATAAAAATAAGGCAATTAATAACATTATTCTAAAACATGAAATTTGAGTCTGCATATAGAATGGTTTTAAACTGTAGCTTGTTTTTTTTTTTAATGCTGTAGAAGTCATGGTATTTAAGTCACTCATAAAAGTGTTATGATTTGGTTTTGGACTATACCACCTCAGCACATTTTAAATATGTAGTAAGAATGCTTGTTGCTTGGAAGTCTACCACATGGGTAAGGAAATAGTTACCAAGTCTACCCAATTTCTACAAACAAGCTCTGGATTTCTCAAAACTCACTTACTGCTTTTATATAGTATGGTTTAAAGAGGCATTAAAATAAATTGAATATATTTACACCTTTTTTAATAAAACATTCTTAGATTTTTTAATTTAAGGATTCAACAGAGTTTATATATTTTAGTATTCTCTAAAATTTTCAAAAAATTTTAGTTGTTACCACTAAGTTTTTCTTTTTGCTTCATCTTTACTGGCATTATAGTTCTTTTGCTGTCTTATAGGAACTAAGTACCGGAGTCAAACAAAGTGTAGAATAAAACTTTAAGGCCTAATGATCAAATTGATCTGTTCCATAACCACTGAAAATGAATTTCAGACTTCCTATTTTGGTTTTGTGGCATGGGTGGGATTCCATGTAAGTGTGATTTACCCTAATAGTTGTTTTCTCATTGTAGATGATTGCTGTACTAGTAGATAAGATGATCCGTACACAGATTGTTGACTGTGCTGCAGTGGCAAATTGGATCTTCTCTTCAGAACTGTCTCGAGACTTTACTAGGTAAGTGTGGGGTTTTTTTACAAAGTTTGTATTCTCTAAGAATTGGTTTATATCTGGTCTCATACATGAGCTCCAAATTCTGGCTCAAACATCATTAATATACTGATGGTCCGATCTGGTAGTATTGAACTTGGCAAAAGATTCCTGGACAGTGTGAATACACAGCCAGGCAGTTTTGCAGTGTCTCTTAAGGACACACGTGTAAATTGAATCAGGACCCAGCCAGACAAGTAGAATTGCTGATAAAGGATCCAGACTTAGGAGAGAAGATTAGGTTGTGTGTCAGGGTCTGAGCTAGACAGTAGGATATAGGGAAGAGTTCCAGCTCAACTGGGGAACTGGAATGTATACCAGGAGCTACGAGAAACCAAAGTCAAGTAGAATAAGTACACATCACAGAGGGATTGAGGAAGAGTCTGGTGGGCACCTGAGTGCCCGTGGGGAAGGGAGGTGTCTCATCTCAGTCACAAAAAACCTAGATTTAATGGAGAAGATTCATTCTAGACCCATTTCCCCTACAGGAAGAGACTTTTCATTAAGCTTGGTTCTTACTCATGAAGTGAGTCCATAGGCTTTCTAACTGATTGGGACTGGAACAGTAGGAGTTGACTCAAAACAGGAAATAAAGGAATATTGCCTATAAAGATAAATCCATCACAGCCTTTATCCTCTTCATTGTATTTGGTATTGCAGAGGAGAGTGGTCTGAAGTCTGAAATGAACTGAATCCTTAGGATGGAAGGGTATGATCTAAAGTTACCAGTTACCATATCAGCCAGATTGGCATTCATAAATGAAGGCAACGACATTTCTTATATTTGCAAACTCTCAGAAAATTGATCACCCAGGTTATTTGGTAGCCATTATCCTGAGTGACTTACGTTTGCAACTCATTTCAACCTCACCTCACACTACAGAGGGGGTTACATTATCTATATTTTACAAAACAGGAAAGTATTGCAGAGTGCTTAAGTAGCTTGCCCAAAGTCACAACTAAGTTCAGAGTCAGAATTCAAACACAGGCATTCTTGAACGGATTGAGGGCTCAAAAGCTCCAGCTGTTCTTGAACCCTAAGCTCAAGTATCCTAACTCTGCAAAGCATTCCCTGACCATCCCTTCCAGAGCTGAAGTATTCTGCTCTTATGCCCTGTCCACTAATGCTCTAGACTGATTTTGATGACTAAGCTCTTTTATTATCTTCTACTGAAACTGTCACATCCAGGTCAAAATGTATAGAGGGAAGTCCTCTTTGCTGTATCTTGGGGTTAGGAAGAATCAGTTGGTAGACAGGTGTAGTTAAGACGTTGCTTCAAAAAATAAACCATTTATGCAACAAACCTTTTAAAGCACCTACAAGGTGATCCTGCTTGAGCAATTTGCTGATAAAGAACCAGACATATATTTATCTCATTCTTAAAAACCCAGCAGCTGATAGCTATTGTGACCTCATAAGTTTCTTATATGTTCCAGAGAATTGGCTGAATGTATGCCATAGTTAAGTAGCTTAAAGCATGTGAAATGAGCCTCAGATTACATTTCCATGTTGAGACGACTCCAATACATGTTTAAATTTAGAGGAGAAAATACATTTTTATTTTTAACGTATATATTTTTTTCTGGTTTGTATTTCCCTTCGTTGAGTACGTATGCATACCTTTTATGTGTGTCTAGTGGGGGATGGAAATAAAAATGACAAGAACCCAGTACTGCCTTCAGGAAGCTTATCTGAGTCTAATGGGTAGAGACAGATGTTTGCACGATTTATAATACAAAAAAAAATGTTAAGTGTTGCTGGAGAAATAGGACTAATTCTGCCTACTAAAGAGTAGAAGACCTTCAGCATGAGTAGGTTATAAAAGTGTACTTGAACATACAGTAACTAAATGCTGTATTACTTTAAGGTTATTTGTTTGGGAAATTTTGCACTCCACAATTCGTAAGATGAACAAACACGTTCTCAAAATCCAGAAAGAGCTGGAAGAGGCGAAAGAAAAACTCGCAAGGCAACACAAACGGGTAAGTCTTAATGTTGATTTGTAAATGCTCAAAGAAAATATGCCAGAAACTCTTAAAAATATTCAGAGTTCATTACCTTGATAGGAACTTCTTTTTTCGGAGGCCAAATTACGCACTGTTGTAGAAGTAGAGGATGGATCTGGGAGTGTGTTGCTCCCTATTACACTGTGTGTGCTAAACCTGAAAGGAAGCCACAAACCTTGCTTTTCTGTAGTTTTCTCTGGATCCGCTTCATGTTTGCCCTTCCCAAAAGGGAAGCCAGAGAAGGAAAGAGGACACTTGTATATCTCTAATAAGAGTTTCTTGTGTGAGGGGACAGGGAAAAGACTGTGTACCATTTCCCTGTACTATGGGGAGGGATGGGCAGTCCTTCCTCGGTTTACAGAATATTTCTCATAACCCTAAGTCTGGTTAGCCATTTTGGGGGGGAAACAGTGAGCTCTGTTCCACAATTTTACATAATAGTACTATTAGTATTTTTCATAACAGTATTTTCCAGTGTTGTGCATGTTTACCAGAGTAGGTGGAAACAAATTTAATGACTTAAATGAACACATAGCAGGTTCAAGTGCTCATCTCCATACATACAGGTATGTATGGTATCTAAACACACATCGACAAACTTGAAATACTGCAAGGTAAATGGTGTCATCCCCATTTTATACATGTCCAAATTGAGGCTCAGAGAACTGAAGTAACTTGCTTAAGCTTACCTGATTAGTAAATGACACAGCTTAGGATCTGACCCAGTTCTGTCAAGTTCCAGGGACTCTCCTTCATGCCACACTGTTACCTAGATCAGTGATGTTCAACACAGTAACTGCTAACTACATGTAACTAGGTTAATTAAAATGAAATACAATTTTAAATTCAGTTCTTTGGTCACACCAACCCCATTTCAAGTGCTCAATAGTCACGTATGGCTAGTGGCTACTGTGATGTTAACGTCAATCTGTGCTGCCCATTTCCCTCCTCACAGAAAGGTCTACTGGGCAGTAGAATTTAGAACCTAGCCTTAGTGTGCTATTAGGAAAAAACCAGCATCTACCCAGTTGCCTACAACATAATAAGGCAGACCCCAAAACAGGTGCTACATTAGAGATAAAAGCAGAATTCTGTAAAGACAGGGGGTTCTGATAATTTTGTTTAAAAAGGGGAGAAGGCCATCACAAATGGGGCCTTATCAACAGCGTGTTATCTAGAAGGAAATAGGCTTTCCAGGGTTGGTGATGCCGGCCTTCTTGTTCAAAGGACCAAAGGACCTTGGTATGTAAGATACCAGGAGTCAGGTTCTGGCTCAGCCACCGACTAGCTTTGTGACACGGAAAGTCATCTAACCACTAAATTAAAAAGATAACACCTAAGTGAATGCTCTAAGTTCTTCAGGGTGAGCTGAAAGGGAGTTACTGAAGCTTAACAGAGATGTCTTGAGCCTTTCATTACCAGCAGACTTTTGAACAGTCTACTTTGAGTTATTATGTGTAGTTGGAGCCATTTCTAAATTATTGCAGGGATGGGCAGGTTCTCAAGCTGTACGCAGGCCAGGCAAACCATCTCTCTGTGGTTACTGTTGAAAGGCTCACAGAGCAATGTATTAGTGACTGGAAAGCATGGTCTTTGGCCATCTATTTTGTTGAATGAGCAGTAGCAGAATTAAAAGAATATACTATCTACCCTCATTTGCAGGTTCTGTTTTTGCAAACTTAACTAAAATTTGTGACCTCAAAACCTATACTCACAGTGCTTTCCCCATCATTCTGACATAGAACAGTGAAAAATTTGCATTGTCCAGTGGGCTTGTTCCCAGATAAGGTCGAATAAGGCAGTACTCTGCCTTCTTGTTTCAGTTCTCATGCTATTTAAAAAAAGTATCCTTTCCAGGGTGTATTTAGTGCCACATCCGAGCTTTTTTTGGTGACTTCACTGTTGAAAATGGCCCCGAAGCATAGGCCTGAAATGCTGTCTAGTGTTGCTAAGTGCAGGAAGGCTGTGATGTGTGCGACAGTAAAAATACGTGGGTTAGATGAGCTTCATTAGGCCGTGAGTGACAGTGCTGTTGGCCATGAGTTCAGTGTTCATAAATCAACGCCATCATCATACATCCACAAAAAAGGAGAAGAAATTCACCAATCTGTACCTGAGGCTGTTCCATCAAAGTACTCAGGTAACCGCTGCAGTGCTGTGGAGAACAGCTCAGTTTATGGACTCAAAAGACATTCTTGTGAGGCTGAAAGCCAAAGAAATTTACAGTGCCATTACTAAGGGTCCAGAAAACATTAAATCCTTCTCAGGCAGTGTTTGAGTATACAGAAATATGTATATAATTATTTGGAAAATATATTAAGAGATCTTTAAACAGAAACACACATAAGGTTACATACTGATCAGGTGACAGATAAAAGCCACGAGGCTCCCAACATCCTAACCCTGTCCTTCCCTAAGCAGTGGTTCAGGGTTCACAGCAAATGCAAAAACATAATGATGGTGAACAAGAATCTACATTTTCTATGGGGCTTAAAGCTGTTTTCATGGAGGAAAAATGTAACACACACTTCCTCCCTGAATGGGCTGTTTTATAACTCACTTCTCCTGGGAATGCAGACATTCCCACCCGCTACTACCCAAGACAGGTGCCCTGAAGTTTCCCTGGCCTGGATAAGTGCCTAGGACTGTTGGGGATATGTGTGTACATTTAGAGTAGCACCAAATACTTTCACCTTAGAATACCTGTCTTCAAGTGGCCTTTGACCAGACACAAGAACATCCTTCCCCTTACTTGATTGAGGTTTAACATACTGGAATTCAAAATGGCATTTTCCCTTTTGTTCCTGTGCATTCTGCAGCGAAGTGACGATGATGACAGAAGCAGTGACCGGAAAGATGGGGCTCTGGAGGAGCAAATAGAAAGATTGCAGGAAAAAGTGGAATCTGCTCAGAGTGAACAGAAGAACCTCTTCCTTGTCATATTCCAGGTATCTTGGCTTGGGACACTGATAGGTAAAAAAATATAGAGACATTTCTTTAGGTTTGAAAAATGATTTTTTTTAATCATAAAAATCACCTATAAAAGTTTAAAATACAAAAATTTACAAAGGAAGTAAAAGTTCATTACTTGAAGGTAACCATGTGTAACCCCCCAATCTGTGGTGTTTACTTAGCATTCTTTGAGGACCATTTCTCAGAATGTGTGAGGATACTTTAAGTACCTCTCTCATATTTAGTTATTCCCAATTGTTGATCATTTTATACCTATATTCCTGATTATGCTGAAAAATAAACATAGTAATCTAGATATTAAAGGTGTCTCATGTACTTGAAAAAAGGTTATACTAATGTTAGCAGTGGTCTACCTTTCTAGACTGACAGTATTTATTGACTTAGGAAAGCTGGTAATACATACCACAAAGAGCAAGTGGAACAGGAATGCCTTTGAGGTCTCTTGGTCAAAAACGTGATTGTTTTCTGAAGTAGAAAAATTCTCCCTATAACACTGCTTTAACTTTGTACCTCCCCTTTCCAGCGTTTTATCATGATCTTGACCGAGCACTTAGTACGATGTGAGACTGATGGGACCAGCGTATTAACCCCGTGGTACAAGAACTGTATAGAGAGGCTCCAGCAGATCTTCTTACAGGTTTGTACGGAACTCCAGTTAGATAATAAACGTCACTGTTCTCAGCCACAAGGATTTTCCACTTTACAAAATGGTCAGATTTGTCAGGAGGTTTTGTAGTACCTGTAAGGCCCTCTTACTGTCCATTTGCTCCTGCAATGGCTCATCAGAATGTTGAGGCTTAAAGGGGTCCTCCATACTCCCAATTCCTAATGCTGTTCTCTAGGCCTGTTGCGAGTCCTACAGGCACAGATAGAAGAGATTTTCATTTTCTGACCTCTCCCACCCACCCATGTAGCATCAACAAGTCATGGATTTTCAGTGAGACAGATGAACTGTTTTTGACAGACAAAATGAAGTTTGGGTTTCTTATTTTGTGGAATAGTTAGTAGAGAATTGCTAATGATTTGTTATCTTTTTGTAAAGGAAAATTTTAAATGCTCTACCCAGTAAAAGGAAGTTATCGCAAAATATCTTTTCTCATGTTTCAGCAACCTCTTTCCTAGGTTGTTTTTAATCTTGGGTCAGTCCCTGTTGGGCTTCCTTTAAAAAGTCCTACCGTCTTGTCCTCATCAGTGGGGACCCAGCTGCACCCAGTCTGGAACCACAGCCGCTCCTGCCGCTGCTCTGAAACATGAATTACGTTTACATTCAAATCCAGTTCTGGCTACTTTGTTTCTAAGTTATTGAATATCCTCCCCACCTTTTTTTTATTTCCCTCTACATTTTCTTAACATTGGGGCTTTTCAGGAGCCCATTTTTCCTATCATACATAACAGCTTTTTTTTTTCTTCTACTCCTTCCCATCATTCCACAACATGGGCAAGGTGCTGAGGGCAGTGTTCTGCATGATTGCTCAAGTGGTCTTTTTCCTGACCTAAACATCCTCTTTTCTGTGTCCACAGCATCACCAAATAATCCAGCAGTACATGGTGACCCTGGAGAACCTGCTCTTCACTGCTGAGTTAGACCCTCATATCCTGGCTGTGTTCCAGCAGTTCTGTGCCCTACAGGCCTAAGGGTCCTTTTATTCCCCTATCAAATTTTTTAAAAAATATCTCAAAATAATTTGTCTTATTTTTTGATGGTTTGAATGCTTGCTTTCTTGTAGCTACTTATTGAGGGGGGGGAGGAGGACAGTGAATAGAGCATTGATTACCTTTAATTGTCCCTACAAAGCAAAAATTCCCAACTACGTGACCATGACCATAGGATGTATTATATATGTGACAGATACAACTTTTCTGGTATTTTTTCTCCTTAAGGCACAAAAGATAAGTGATTTGAGGTATGTGAACACTAGAGGTCCAGCTTACAAAGTAGTATATAGAACTGGTGGGTTTACTATCAAGTAGCATAGCTTTTCACAGCTCGTGGATAACCTAATATGGCTGAAATAAAACTAAATGTTTTTTTAAACTTTGGTATTTTATGATTTATCTCAATCTACTTGAAAATCGGTGGTTTCTTATTGAAGGTGTACTTCCCTCATTTGGAATTCTTTCTCTCCAAAGTATCTTAAGTAATACTAATAAATGTTTTTCAGAGTAGCACTACCCAAATTCTTCAGTTATTTTCTAAATTGAACCACAATCTCTGGGGTGAAACAGAGCCAACCACAATTCTGAAGGCTCCGTTGGTGCTGTCCAGGGTGCAGGCAGCTGTAGAAACTGACCTTGGAGCCATCTAGTCATCTCCTCTAGGCTCAAATTTGTCCAAGGTCCACTAGGGAAGTACATGCTAGACTGGCTAAAACTATACTTGGAATTATATATAGGTTTGGACTTTGTTTCTATAGAACTTGGTCCAAGTAATTACTAATTCTTGAGCCTGTTTCCTATAGGGTATTAAAGCTTAACTGAGATAAGCATGCACATAAAATAATCACATAAAAGTGTAAGGGATTACCTGACACTGCAAATTGCAAGCATTTTAAGACTTAACTAAACCTCAGGAAAAATTTATCAACAACCCAACTGGTAAGTAGTTTTCCTGTGCGTCTGTACAACAGAAGTGTCATTAACTTATGTCATAATTTAGGATGCATGCATTAGCATTTTTCATATTGTTATCCAGTTCCTTTGGTTTGCCCCACATTTAGTGGCTATAGAATATAGTCTACTAAAGAGATAAGAATTCCTAGGATTTTTAAATAACCAACCACTTAAACAAATAATGCAAGTTATTAGCAGGAAAGGGGCTAATACGCAGGTTCTTGTCTAAATATTCTTTTGGTTATGCTGTTCCTCCTTCCCACAAACAGTAATCAGACATGGCTCTTGTCCTCAAGAGGCCAAAACAATAACCATTTATGGCTCTGATAACTCTGACCCTCCACTGCCCTGTAGCCGTCCCTATCCCAGTGTACCTGCAGTTTGGCTGGTAGACCTGCTTGATCCCAAGTCTAGAAGAATTTTTCTCTTGGATCCTCTCTTCATGTGGAATATTGCTTCAAACAAGAATTCACTGATGAGACCCTGCTCTGTACAGTTTCGCAGCTAAGTTTATGGGGGGAAACTGGAAGATGAATTTCAAAAAAAAGTATAAAAGGAAAAACATTCAACACCTGCTCTCCCCACTCAGGCAGCTCATACAGACAAAAGAATGGCAAGTCACTACTGTACCTTGCAGAGAAATCAGTATTCTGTTAATATTCTATCAATGCCATTTAACATTTCCTTTGTCAAAGTGAATGAACATAGGCTTTGTTTTCCTTGATTCTCAATCTCCCTTCCAGGAATAATTCAGGCAGTAGTTCATATGAAATTAAGTTTGCTTGCTCTTCCTGAAAAGTATTTGTTATATAATTTACTAATCTGTAATTATAACTAAAAATGAGAAATGAGCAAAGAACTTGCTAACCTGGGTAGAATACATTGTGCTGTCCGTATTCTCTGGGTACTGGGATCATTTCAAGTGATGAAAGCATGAATGGAAACACACGTGAAACTAGACAAATCGAGAACTATACTGTCCTGTTGAGAATATGTGCTCATTAACTAGTGGCTAGTCTGTGCCATATGCCTTAGATTCACCATTTTTAATCTTCACAACCATCCTCTGAGAGATGATTATGCCCATCCAGCAGATCGAAAGAAGCCCATGGAGTAACCTACCCAAGGCCCACAGATAAAAAAGAGAAATTTCAACTTAAGTCCCTGGGTCACAACGGCTTTTTATCGTCCGGGCAGTTAATACTGTTGTCAGCTGCCTAGACCCCCTCACTACTCTGTTGACATCAAGCTGGAAGCTTTTCTGTGGTCCCAGAAAGGTCTTGCTCCCCATTCTGAATCAATAATTAGCATGGCACATTAAAAAAAAAAAATCAACACTTGACTAATACAGTAAACATTTCTATGTTGAATTCTTAGGGAACAATTAGTAATTACAGTTTCAAAAGTTTGAGTTGGACTAGTTTGGGTTTGCCTTTCTTCAAGCATAATCTCCAGGAGAGCTGATCTAGAAGGGAAGATGAAAACATAAAAATTTCCTATTGCTTCTGTTTGCAGCTTCAGGACTAAAAAAGCCATGTCAAACAACTTGAAAATACCCAGTTTATCTTAACTTGAACAGGTTTTGTAAAAAGAAAACAAAACAAACATGTACAGACCCTCAAGCACAAATCCTCTTACTAGCTGTCACTATGTTGTGATCCTTTTGACAAAACAGGCAAAAGTGACTAAACTTAATCCAGATGTCCAGGGGTGATGTCGGGTTGAAGGTTATCACTTCCTTTAGAAGTGTGAAATAAACAACAGAAGTTATCTTCCCTCCTAGAATGAAATGAGAATACCTGTAAGCCATTTCACATCACACCTCCTGGTCCATATAAGTGCTCTGTAAAATGTTAACAAGGTAGGATCCACTTAGTAACAGTACCTTTTTTGATCAATAAGACAATATGGCTATTTTTCCATTTTAATCCAGATTTGAAAAGAGCTATCTAGACACAGACGTTAGGGCCTATGGTAGTAAATCATAAGAACACAGAAAACATGATCAGACTGCCACAACTCAATTCCTGCTGTCAGGCCTTGTCCAACAATAGCTCCCCACTCCCTCACATGGAGACAAAGTCTAGAAGACCTGGCTAGCTTCCAGGGTGCAAGACCTACCACTGTCCCTGTTGTTTCCTAGAAGAACTCCCTTCAGTTGCCCTTACCAAAAGCTCTTCCTCCTATTCCAATCTAGGGTTTGGTTTGGTTTATTTCTCAACTTTAGCTCTAACCTAACTTTTGAACCTATTCCACCACTCGACTCCAATCCCCGTTGTCGAGAAAAGCAATCACAGACCCGGTTGTATTTTGCCCACAACCAGACCTGCTGGACTCCTAACTGAAGCTTGTTCTTAAGCTGTAACATATTTCTTCCTGAAGCATTATTTACACAAGTGTTCCAGTAATCTGTGAACAACTTAACTTGTCACATCTTCTCGTATGTCAGCTCGTGGCCACACACAGTACAAGTCTTCCGATACATGTCATCCTCTAGGTTTTCTTCTGGTCCATACTCGTGCTGATGAGCAACTGTTTCCCTTTTCCACACGCTGCTTCTTACTGCTCGCCGTAATTCTAAGAAAATAAGTCAGTTTTTCAGTGAAGCTATTCAGCTGAATCCCAAAATCCATCAAGGTGTGTGTCTGTGTGTGTAAACCAAATACGGTTTACATTAATTTTATAACAAATAAAAATTGATTCTATAACCTTGGCCAGCTTGGCCTGTGAAATTACTCATTGTTGGAGCCGTGTGAAATGGGAGATAGAGAAATGGGGTGAGTGGGTTAGAGGGACAGTAAAAAAAAAAAATTTAGAAGATGAGTAAAAGAGGATTTTAAAAAATGGGATTTGTTCAAGTAGATAAGAAAAATGATGCCACAGCAGGAAAGGGGAGTCAGCTGAGAACTCAGAACTAGATGCATTTCAAAGTTCCGTACATTAGGGGCCACTTCTATAAGAGGCAGGGCAAGCTTTGCTTGCAAGAGAACTAGAAAGCCAAGAAGTCTGCTATTATGCTGGGGTTTCATCCTAGAGAAACTGCTTGTGCACCTGACCTGAAGTCCATTCAGTTGCTTATAAAAGGAGAGGAATATTTCAGGAAAGTAATTGCCAATTATTGCAAAGTACAACCTAAATATAAGAATCAAAGGCAACTGAGGAAGAACAAGATGGGGGAGGAGTAGGAGACCGATTATCATCAGGTCCCAGAAATTCACCCAGATAGTTATCAAACCATTCTGAACACCTACAAATTCTACAGGAGATCGAAAAGAAGAGCAGCAATTCTAAGAACAGAAAATCGATCACTTTCCAGAAGGTAGGACATGCGGAGAAGTGAATCTGAAGCGACAGGAAGACAGACCCTGGGGGGAGGGGTCTAACAGATATAGATATGATATAGATATAGAAATAGAANACAGGAGATCGAAAAGAAGAGCAGCAATTCTAAGAACAGAAAATCGATCACTTTCCAGAAGGGACAGAAAGACAGACCCTGGGGGGAGGGGTCTAACAGATATAGATATGATATAGATATAGAAATAGAGAGAGAGATAGGGTTTTTTTTTTCTTTTCTTTTCCCCCCTCTTTCTTCTCTCCCCAGTTTCGGGTCTCTTCTGGTTAGGTTAGTGTATATTTTTCTGGGGTCACTGCTACCCTTTAGTATTTTGTCCTCTCATCCATCTATTTTTATCTAGATAAAATGACAAGGCAGAAAAAATCACCACAAAAAAAAAGAACAAGAGGCACTAATGATGGCTAGGGACCTAATCGATGCAAACATTAGTAATATGACAGAACTAGAGTTCAGAACGATGATTATCAAGGCGCTAGCTGGACTTTAAAAAGCATGGAAGATAATAGAGAACNAGAAAATAGAGAAGCTGTCTCTAAAGAAATAAAAGACCTTTCTGGAGAAATAAAAGAACTAAAATCTAACCAAGTTGAAATCAAAAAAGCTATTAATGAGGTGCAATAAAAAATGGACACTTACTGCTAGGATAAATGAGGCAGAAGACATNAAGACAAAATGTCAGAGAAAAAAGAAGAGGATGAAAAGAGAGACAAACAACTACTGGACCACAAGGGGAGAATTCGAGAGATAAGTGATACCATAAGACAAAACAATATTAGAATAAGTGGGATCCCAGAAGAAGAAGAAAGAGAGAGGGGCAGAAGGTATATTGGAGNATATTGGAGCAGATCTTAATACAGAATTTCCCTAATCTGGCAAAGGGAACAAGCATCAAAATCCAGGAGCACAGAGAACCCCCCCTCAAAATTAATAAAAATAGGTCAACACCCTGTCATCTAAAAGTAAAACTTACAAGTCTTAGTGACAAAGAGAAAATCCTGAAAGCAGCTTGGAACAAAAGGTAACATACAACAGTAGAAATATCAGATTGGTAGCTGACCTATCCACAGAGACCTGGCAGGCCAGAAAGGACTGGCATGATATGTTCAGGGTGCTAAATGAGAAAAATATGCAGCCAAGAAGACTATAACTAAGTAGGCTGTCACTGAAAATAGAAGGAGAGATAAAAAGCTCAGGACAAACNAACTCAAGGAATTTGCAAACACCAAGCCAGCCCTACAGGAAATATTGAAAGGGGTCCTCTAAGCAAAGAGAACCTAAAAGAAACATAGACCAGAAAGGAAGAAACACAATATACAGTAACAGTCACCTTACAGGCAATACAATGGCACTAAATTCATATCTTTCAATAGTTACCTTGAATGTAAATGGGCTAAGTGCCCCAATCAAAAGACACAAGGTATCAGAATGGATTAAAAAATGAGACCCATCAATATGCTGTCTACAAGAAATTCATTTTAGACCCAAAGACACCCCCAGATTTAAAGTGAGGGGGTGGAAAACAATGTGCCATGTTAATTGACATAAAAAAAAAATAAAATCTGGGGTGGCAATCCTTAGATAAGTTAGATTTTAAGCGAAAGACTATAAGAGATGAGAAAGGACATTATATCATACTTAAAGAGTCTGTCCAACAAGAAGACCTAACACTTAAATATCTATGCCCCTAACATGGGAGCAGCCAATTATATAAACCAATTAATAACAAAATCAAAGAAACACATCGACAATAATACAATAATAGTAGGGGACTTTAACACGCTCCTTACTGAAATGGACAGATCATCTAAGCAAAAGATCAGCAAGGAAATAAAGGCTTTAAATGACACCCTGGACCAGTTGGACATCACAGATATATTCAGAACATTCCATCCCAAAACAACAGAATACACATTCTTCTCCAGTGCACATGGAACATTCTCCAGAATAGACCATATTCTGGGTCACAAATCAGGTCTCAACAGGTACCAAAAGATTGGGATCATTCCCTGCATATTTTCAGACCATAATGCTCTGAAACTAGAACTCAACCACAAANAGGAAAGTTGGAAAGAACTCAAATACATAGAGGCTAAAGAATATCCTACTAAAGAATGAATGGGTCAACCAGGAAATTAAAGAATTATTTAAAAAATTCATGGAAACNGGGACACAGCAAAAGCAGTCCTAAGAGGAAAGTATATAGCAATACAAGCCTTTCTCAAGAAACAAGAAAGGTTTCAAGTACACAACCTAACCCCACACCTAAAGAAGCTGGAGAAAGAACAGCAAAGAAAGCCTAAATCCAACAGGAGAAGAGAAATCATAAAGATCAGAGCAGAAATCAATGAAATAGAAACCAAAAGAACAGTGGAACAAATCAACGAAACTAGGAGCTGGTTCTTTGAAAGAATTAATAAGATTGATAAACCCCTGGCCAGACTTATCCAAAAGAAAAGAGAAAGGACTCAAATTAATAAAATCATGAATGAAAGAGGAGAGATCACAACCAACACCAAAGAAATACAAACAATTCTAAGAACGTATTATGAGCAACTCTACACCAGCAAATTTGACAATCTGGAAGAAATGAATGCATTCCTAGAGAAATACAAACCACCAAAACTGAACCAAGAAGAAATTGAAAACCTGAATAGACCCATAACCAGTAAAGAGATTGAAGCAGTCATCAAAAATCTCCCAACAAACAAGAGCCCAGGGCCAGACGGCTTCCCAGGGGAATTCTACCAAACATTTAAAGAAGAATTAATACCTATTCTTTCTCCTGAAACTGTTCCAAAAAATAGAAATGGAAGGAAAACTTCCAGACTCATTTTATGAAGCATTATCTTGATCCCCAAACCAGGCAAAGACTNGGCAAAGACCCCATCAAAAAGGAGAATTACAAACCAATATCCTTGATGAACACGGATGCAAAAATCCTCAACAAAATACTAGCCATTAAGATCCAACAGCACATTAAAAGAATTATTCACCACGACCAAGTGGGATTTATTCCCGGGCTGCAAGGCTGGTTTACCATTCACAAATCGATGTGATACAAGACATTAATAAAAGAAAGAACAAGAACCGTATGTNACCATATGATCCTCTCAATAGATGCTGAAAAAGCATTTGACAAAGTACAGCACCCTTTCTTAATCAAAACTCTTCATAGTGTAGGCATAGAGGGTACATACCTCAATATCATCAAAGCCATCTATGGAAAACCCACAGCAAATATCATTCTCAATGGAGAAAAATTGAGAGCTTTTTCCCCAAAGTCAGGAACACGGCAAGGCTGTCCACTATCACCACTGCTATTCAACATAGTACTAGAAGTCCTAGCCTCAGCAATCAGACAACAAAAAGAAATAAAAGGCATCCAAATCGGCAAGGAAGAGGTCAAACTCTCACTCTTTGCAGATGATATGATACTTTATGTGGAAAACCCAAAGGACTCCACTCCAAAACTGCTAGCACTCATACAGGAATTCAATAAAGTGTCAGGATATAAAATCAATGCACAGAAATCAGTTGCATTTCTATACACCAATGGCAAGACAGAAGAAAGAGAAATTAAGGAATAGATCCCATTTACAATTGCACCCAAAACCATAAGACCTAAGAATAAACCTAACCAAAGAGGCAAAAAAATCTGTACTCAGAAAACTATGAAGTACTCATGAAAGAAATTGAGGAAGACACAAAGAAGTAGAAAATTATTCCAAGCTCACAGATGGGTAGAATAAATATTGTGAAAATGTCTATGCTACCTAGAGCAATCTACACATTTAATGCAATCCCCATCAAAATACCAGC
>LNAC01000240.1:1196877-1304653 GCA_002007465.1 Ailurus styani | reverse complement strand
GTAAAAAAAAAAAAAAAAAAAAAAATTCTTTATAAAATAGGTTTTCCTGGGGCTCCTGGGTGGCTCAGTCATTAAGCACCTGCCTTTGGCTCTGGTCCTGATCCCAGGGTGCTGGGATAGAGCCCTGCCCTGCATCAGGCTCCTCGCTTAGCTGGGAGCCTGCTTGTCTCTCTTCCTCTGCCCCTCCCCCTTGACTCAGCTGCTCTCTCATTCTGTGTACTCACACTCCCTTAAATAAATTAATAAAAAATCTTTAAAAAAAATAGTTTTTCCTTCAATTCTCATGGTCAAGTTAGCAGCATAAAAATTCTAAACATTAAAATACTTTCTCTTTTACTTATTTGGAAAAGCTATATTATATTAGCAGCAGATCCAGGTCATTTAATAAGAATTTCTTTTCTACTTATTTAAAAGTCCCTATTTGGGACGCCTGGGTGGCTGTCATTAAATGTCTGCCTTCAGCTCAGGTCATGATCCCAGGGTTCTGGGATCAAGCCCCACATCAGGCTCCCTGCTCAGCGGGAAGCCTGCTTCTCCCTCTCCTACTCCCCCTGCTTGTGCTCCCTCTCCTGCTGTCTCTATGTCAAATAAATAAAATCTTTAAAAAAAATTTTTTTTAAAACGTCCTTCTTTGCCACAATGGATTTGAAATGACTAAGAATACAGAAAATGTAGATGAGAAGTAAGACTCAATGGGTAAGAAAATATAAATCAAAGCATAAAGTCAAGGTCAGTGGGACAGAAGGAATATAAGTATACAGGTTCCAACTGGCCCAGCTGTTTCAAAGCCAAGGTAAAAATGAAGGCTTAGTCAGTTACACAGTTTTTCTCATTTATTTGTTCTCCATCTACATGCCAGGCATTACTCAAGGTACCAGAAAAACAGCAGAGAAAACAAAGCCTTGTTTTCATGAACCTCCCATTCTGGTTAGAAGACACTCAATAAGCAAACATAACAACAGATAAAAGTGCTATAAAAAAACAAAGCATGGTAAAGGAACAAATTTTGATAGACTGGGTAATCAAAGGCCACTGATGAGGAGGCATTTGAGCATGGCCCTTGAAAAGTCAGAGAACCTTCTGAACAGCTGGAGAAAGAACATCCTGAGCAGAGAGAACAGCAAATGCAAAGGCTCTAGGGCAGGAGAGTGCTTTGCAACTGGACTCACAGCAAGTGAGCTGGTGTGACCAGAAGACTTGAGGGAGGGGGCCGGTGGTGAGGGAGGGGAGCAGGAGATCAAGTCTGAGACAGGTGAGAGCCCTTAAGCAGTGTGGAGACAGTTCTAGTCTACATGGATTAAAAACCAAGACTTCTGACTAGAATGCCTCCGTAGAAGACAATGGTACAAAGCAGGGGGCACAGGCCAGTTAGAAGACCACCAGTGCCGTGCTCCAGGCCAGGGCTGATGGCGGTCTCCGAAGAAGTAGTGATGGACGAGGGGATGAGGGGGTGAAGGACATGAAATGAACACAGAGCCAAATGGATTTGGAATTAAACACAGGATAAGCAGAGAAACAGCCAATGAAGCTAGCCTTTACTGAAATGAGGTATAGGTCAGGGAGCGGAGAGAGCAAGAGACTTCAAATTGGGAAGAACTTTATGAGAGCTAAATAACTTGGAATTTCAAGCTAAGAGGGGACAGGTAAATGATACTCTACTAAAATTAAAATCTTCGAAGATACTAAAAGGAAACAGAATGAAGGACTGTGTTCCTAATTAAAGTTTAAAAGTAAGTTTTCCAGGGCGCCTGGGTGGCTCAGTGGGTTAAAGCCTCTGCTTTCGGCTCAGGTCATGATCTCAGGGTCCTGGGATCGAGGNCATCGGGCTCTCTGCTCAGCAGGGAGCCTGCTTCCCCCTCTCTCTCTGCCTGCCTCTCTGCCTCCTTGTGATCTCTCTCCCGCTGTGAAATAAATAAATAAAATCTTTTAAAAAAATAAATAAATAAATAAAAATAATAATAAAAAAAAAANTCTCCCGCTGTGAAATAAATAAATAAAATCTTTTAAAAAAATAAATAAATAAATAAAAATAATAATAAAAAAAAAAAAATAAAAGTAAGTTTTCCAGACTACTATCTAACTTCCTTTTAACTGATACATCAGTTGCTTCCATTTTCTCATGGCAATAAGATTTTATGTGGTAATTTAGTTCCCCAAAACTATCCATCCATACATTAAGAAGTGACAATACTGTGGTTAATGGGATATTCTCCCTGTGCGTCAATGGGAACAGAGCTTATAATTTGTAACTCCAACAGGTGGCAAACAATTTCCAGTCACAGATCTGATCATGAAACCAGCAACATCTCCCCTTCCCTCTTCTCAGGATTCTACCCAGCAACAAATCAGTGGGGATGTCTCTCAAAGGCCGAAGTAGGGACTCAGAAAGGGCAGGTGCCCCAGGCAGGCGATCTAGGGTAGCAGGTCCAAGAAGAAGGACCGGGGAACAGAGAGGAGGGCTAAGTAAGAATCTCAGATGGGGTTTCTGTTCCCACCGACACACAGTGGTTAAGATCCACAGTACTGTCACTTTCTAAAGTACAGATGGATAGCTCTTGTGAACTGAATTACCACATATAACACAGGAAGTGCTGGAGTAAACAGCAGGGACGGAACCATGTGTAGTGAGAAGCATCATCCTGGGTGACAGAAAGAAGACAGGCCTAGGAGAAGAAAAGGATGAGAGAAGAATGTGACATTTCCTCATCTCTTCTCTCCCCTTCACTCCCCTCTTGTCACTGAAGGACCCAGACCTCTGACCAAGGTGTCCACATACCCCGGGGTAACACACAGGGGACTCTCAGGGGCTGGGGGAAGAGAAAGGTTAGGAACCTGCTACCGAAAGATTGTAAAGACCCACCAGGCCCATGGAAATGAAGAGAGATCTATGCCTGAACCAGGCCATCCTTCCTATTTATGGGGCACGTCATCACCGCGATAAACACAGGCTTCCTGAATTTCTTTGGCAAAATGGAAACCAGAGAAATTTTAGGAAACAGCTAGAACAAAAATTGTAATTACTAAGAATATTAAATCCACATGGATCTAATTATTGTTTTTGCCCTAAACCTACATGTTAACACTAAACTTTAGCAATTGAGAATGTCGTCTGAAGTACGTACCTGCAGTTATCACAAGTTGCCAGATCAAAGTGGGTCATAAGGTAAGAATCCATAAATTCTTTACCACATTCTTCACATATTGCATAATCAAATTCCATAACAGGTCCTAAAGAAAGAAAGGTTAATTCTTTAAGTTTCCTTTTTTGTGACTTAGAACAACATATTTTCCCGCATCTTAAGTTTATCAGCATGTACTTTATAATGGACACAAATACATTTACATGAAAGACGAAACCATGATTAAATAATCTTATATCTTAAAATTTTTTAAGAAAAAAAAGCTATCAATTCATCAAGTACATCTGAACCCAAAACCATGTGTAAGATGCTTGTATTAGTTCTGTATTGCTGCAGTAACAAATTACCACAATCTTCTGGCTAAAATAACACATATTTATTATCTTACAGATCTGTAGTTTGTAAGTCTGACATGGGTTTCAGCGGGCTACAGTCAAGGTGGAGGCAGGGCTACATTCCTTTCCAGAAGTTTTAGAGGACAATCTATTACCTGCCATTTTCAGCTTCTAGAGGCTGCCTGCCTTCCTTGACTCCCTTCCTCCATCTTCTAAGCCAGCAATGGCAGCTTCTCACATCACTCTGGCTTCTTCCATAATCACATCTCCCGTGACTCTCTCCTGCCTTTTACTTTTAAGTACCTGCGATTACACTGGGCCCACCTGGTTAAATCTCCCACACATCTCAAGGTCTTTAACCTTAAAAACTGCAAAGTCCCTTTTGCTACGTATGGTAACAGATCACGGGTTCCACGGTGATAGGAATGTGGACATCTTTGGGGACCATTACTCAGCCCACCACCATACTGCTGAGTGGACAAAGGAGGCGAGTGCCAGGGTAGAAGGGAGGGAAGGGGGCTTACACACCGGGAAGATGGGCACTAACACATAACATGGAAAGAGCAGTCAAGAGCAAGTCAACACTAGAACAAACAACACAGAATTCACTTTCAAATGGGAAACTTTCTCCCCCTCCATTCTACCCCACCACCACCACCAACAGAGCAAATACCTCACTCAACACTGAGATTGTAAACTTGTGGGTGGAGATTATATTTAGCTATATATCCTCAGCTCCCAGCACAGAAGCTACGCTCAGCAGAGTAAAGCTCAATTTTTTTGAGGACTTCAAATACCTGGCTAAGGATCTTTATCCTATAGAATTGGTTCTCTCAGCAAGTCTGAAAGTTTTACTAGTACGTCTTTAGGATGATTGCTACTGCCAAGCCCCAGCTCTGAGAACTGGCATGACTCCGAGTGGAAAGAAGAAGGGAGTCGTGATTTGTCCACAGTTGGTTCGACATATTCCTAGCATTGCCTTCTCTTACCTACTTCCAACACATCCAGGTCAGTTAATATTCTACCACCCCTTAATTCCACTGGTCTCCAAACTCTAATAAAAATATCACTCTTCCTTATAAAATGTTAGCAGGGCACAGTTACAGACAAAAGGGAAAGTTAAAAATAAAGTCAAAGATCTTCAAAAAATTGATTAGTAGAATGCGTTAGACAGGAGAAAAACAGAGGTCTGACATACCAATTAAGAGTCTACTGGATAGGGGCGCCTCGGTGGCTCAGTGGGTTAAGCCTCTGCCTTCAGCTCAGGTCATGATCTCAGGGTCCTGGGATCGAGCCCTGCATCGGGCTCCCTGCTCAGCGGGAAGCCTGCTTCCCCCTCTCCCTCTGCCTGCCTCTCTGCCTACTTATGATCTGTCAAATAAATAAAAGCTTAAAAAAAAAAAAGAGAGACAGAGACTACTGGATAGCATTATTAATCAAAAGCCATAAAATGTGCATGTTCCTAATTTTAGAAAGTCTTTATGATGGAAAATTTTAAATGTCCCTGAGGATTTTTCTACTCCTTCACTCCCTTTAAATTTACCACGTGAAAACTGGTAGTCTAGTGTAAGAGCCTACCCTCCCCACCATTCATTCACTCCTGTACCTATTTATTATAGATACAGACTCACAGATTCCTATTTTTTTTTCCAATGGCATTACCATTCAGTAGTGTCCTTAATGAGTTTGCTGTTCAAATCGTCTCAGATTTGGCCAGAAGGAGTCCCTTCAAGCTGTGTAACACACTTCTATCACTTTTGAACACTTACATATTTCTGGCATTACAGAATGTTCCAAACCTACCTGGTGGCCATCCTGCCCCAACCCTAGAATCAGCTATTTTTCTGCAGGGCCCTGGTTCCTTTCGGTGGGGAATAGCATCAGAGTCCAAGATCTGGACACCAGGTATGCTGCCACTGGGTGATCTTCACTTCAGGGCCCTTTCTGTGGACAGAGCTAAGAAATACATGCACATGTGTGTACACATGCACGTGTTCACATATATGCACACACAAGAACTCATATGTGCACACGTATCTTTCTGAGGTATAACTGACATTGTATTGGTTTCAGATGTCTAACATAAGGACTCAATATTTATATATGTTGTGAAATTCTCAAAGTCTAGTTGACATCTGTCACCATAGTTTACAAAATCTTTCTTATGAGAACTTTTAAGATCTACTCTCCTAGCAGCTTTCAAATATGTAGTACAGTAATATTAACTAGTTGCCATGCTCATGACTTATTTTATAACTAGAAGTCCGTATCTTTTAATCACCTTCCTGATGATCCTGAGGAACCTCTATTCTAGATTATAAAAGCATTTGATAGGCTTTGCTTTATAGGAAAATTATCTAAATAATTTAATGGCCCAAATAGTTTTAATTTTTCTCAGCTATGCTGAAGCTCTTTAAAAATTAACAAAGAAAACATGATAGAGGGGTGCCCGGGTGGCCGAGCTGGTTAAGTGTCTGACTCTTGATTTATGCCCACACCATGATCTCAGGAGTCATCAGACTGAGCCCCACAACAGGCTTTGCACTCAGGGGGGAGTCTGCCTGAGAGTCTCTCTCCCTCTCCCAGGCTAAGTCAGCCCAGAGAATGAGGGCCTTTTCTAAAGTGTCTCCCAAAGGGGACACTGTTGATGAGGTAATTGAGAGGACATGATGGCCAGCTGCCTCACAGGTCTGTGAGGCAGACCTGTGCAATTAGAGACTCCTCACCCCCTACCCTATTCTTGGAATGTTCACTCTGCCCACCAGTCCCATAGTGGGTGCTGTTGCAAGGACAAACCCTTGAGAGAGTAAGGTGTCCTTGAGGCCATCTGACCTGAACATGTGACTGAACCCACTTAAGCCTCTGTATAAACTGTTAAGATCTGGCAGGTGAATACAGAGATCTACTCATCTTGCAGCCGCCCAAGACAAGCCTAAGTTCCCTTGCTAATTAAAGCTGCCACCTACCAATGTGGAGTGGCCTGACTCCTTTAGTCTCTTGCCCTCTGTGTACCAGGCCAGTCTGCAAACCAACAAACACACCTTCTCTAACTTCCACAAACTCACTACCCAAGTTTTATTCACATGCAGCAGCCACACCATCAATACATGAGTAACAGCTACCATGTCCACCTTCGTTAAGCAGGAAGGCACTACAAAAGGTTATCAATAAATACATGTTGTGTGATAAGGTACCTGGCACCTGGGTGGCTCAGCTGGTTAAGTGTCTGCCTTTGGCTCAGGTCATAGGTCATGATCCCAGGAACTGAGCTCCACATCATCAGGCTCCCGGCTCAGTGGGGAGCCTGCTTCTCCCTCTGCCCCTCCCTGCTGCATGTGTGCACACACGCTGACAAATAAATAAAATCTTAAAAAAACTGTTTTGTGACTTGTTAAATGAATGTATAGGCTTTATAGCCCACACCTGCAGTCCAAAACCTGCAGACAAAAGTTGCAATGAGTCTTCATATCGATGAGCTCATAACGACTTTAAAGGTCTTTAACTCAATTCCTTCCCTCCTTCTACAGTGCTTCTCTAATATATCCTGGTTACGTCTTTCCATCTCTGAACCCTTCCAATGTTTTGCTATTTAGAAGCAGCAATTCACACAGTTAGGAAGTTTTCCCATTTCAGAGTCACCATGAGACTCACATGAAATACGTGCCAACACTCTATAAGTGCAAATTGCTAAATATATGCACGGAACTGGGCTGAAATTTCCCTCACTGTATTGTAACTGTCACCCACTGTTCTGCCCTCCAAAGCAAATCACAGTGAGTATAATCTCTCTTCCACAGAGAAGCACTTACACGTGGTTACGAGTGTCCTCTAAGTTAAACCTAACCAATTCTGCCAACTGTTCCTCACATGTCAATTTGAAGACATCCATTTTGATCATCCTGTTTTGGACACTATACACTTGTCAATATCCCCCTTAAATATGGCACCCAAACTGAACAAATATTTTAATCCTTCAAGTCTCAGCTTCTGAAGACAGTGGAATAGAACAGGACTCTTCCCTAGCTTGATGAACATATAACATTTCTGTTGCCACAGCTAAAACAAAACTAGGTTTTTTCAGCTTCTCCAAGAATTAAGTTACAGATATATATAGATAGATAGATATGTATGTATACATTATGTATATATATATTATGTGTGTGTGTGTGTGTATACATATATACATATACCCCATTTTTCCTCCAAACAAGTAAAAGAATGTCCTGAATTTTCTCTCCTGGTAGAATGTTCTAGCCCCTCATTTCAGCCTATCAAGACAACGGAGTATACCACCAGTCAATATATTGGCTGTCCCTATTTTAAAATAACAGAGAGCATCAACCCCGAGTACACAAACCACAAGTTAAATTAATTATTGCCAAACTGGTTTAATTTTTAATCTACTAGCAAAACTGCCAAACTGTATCTCTCTCACAAAGCTGACCTGCTCACTGACAACAGGTATGGCATTAACATCAATTTACAAAGAATTATGCATGTTACTTCAAATGACCAATCTAGATACCTATTTTCTGAAAATACACTTTACCTGGCTGATGGACAACTTTTCCAATTGTATGTTGTTCTTCTTCTTCTTCTTCCAGAATGAAGCCTCCTCCTGTGTCAATGATCCTTGGGGCTGCTTTTACATTAGCCACACCTACAAAAAGTAAGTAAAAGTGGTCAATGATTTAACTAGGTAAGCCCATATAGTCCCTTGTGCATAAGCAGGTTATTTAAGGATGTTCATTGTTAGCACTTCTATTCAACATTATACCGAAGGGCCCAACTACTTCAAGATGGTAAGAAAATACAACAGGCATAAAGGTTGGAAAGGAGTAAAACCGTCTTTGTCCACAGATGATAGAATTATGTACATAGAATGTCCACAAGAATCTACAATCGGAACTAAGAAATAACGTCTACGAAAAGAGATGTAAAATCTCTACAATGCAACCGCCACTAAGAGGTATCAAAGACCTAAATATAAACAGAGAAACAGACCACACACAGATTGGAAGCCCCAATATTATATTCGGTGCTAAGATTTTTATCTGCAGTACTTTTATTTCAGCATACGGTACAACTTCCATTTTTTTTGTCTGAACTAGGACACAGGCCATGTTAAAGACTAAGAAGAACTTGCTTAGAATGTGGTGCTAAGGACCTGGGGAAACAGAAAGGTGGAGCAGCAGAGAGAAAAGGGGCTCTGTCTTGGCATGACTGAGCATCGTTCAGTATCCTGCTCGTCAAGTAAAGGTCTTGACTACTCTAGCTGGTCCAAGCTCCTGAAGCACAGCGAGGTGTAGCCCATGTCACAGCACAGTCCCTTGTCCAAGAACTGTTGCAGCATATTCATTCTACCTTGCTTTCCACCATCAGAAGTTTAATACCACTGTATTTTGTACCCTTGTTCCATAACCATTTAGCACAGATCTACAAACCTTTATGAAATCATGAATATGAATTAATGCAAGTGAACAACTTTTGTCCTGACTCTATAACATCTCAAGTTGAGAAAGGAATAAGAGAACTAGAAAACAGAAAGGATGAGACCAGAACCATTAAAAGTGGCTGGAATTTGCAGATTCAGTGTCAGTATGAGTATCAAGACATGCTGCCAGCCTCAGCTTGTCATTCTTCCTTTCTTCTGGCTGATGGAAAGGGGTAGTAGAGGACACTGCTCCCAACTGTGCTCAACTTACTCACACAGTATGGGACAGCTTTAGGAACACGTGTACTTCACGTCACAGAGGCAGTCCTGAAGACCTGCATGTCAACCAAACTATTTTAAGTACCCTAGGGCAGAGTATTACTGGACTACGGTGGAAAATTATGTGACAGAAATGTACATACATGAAAGACACGCAGTCAAGGGCTGCCCTAAGAAAGGGGGAAGATAAAATTCGGACAGAAGTAACAGCCTTTCTTCCTAAAAGTGAGACAGGTGCCTGGCACAGAAGAAGCAGTTGTGAAAAGGAAAGGCCGTGAACCCAGTATCAGATGAGCTCAATTCTAGTCCTGATTAGCTTATGCACTTGCTGGTATGAACCTGAGCAGGTCCCCTTCCTTTTCTGGTCCTCAATCACCACCTCAGTAAAACACCGGTACCAAACGCTGCCCTAATCACTTTCCATGTTAACTGTGAGAATTAAGTTAGCTAACTTGAAAGATGTGAAACACCACAGGTGCTACTCTTGAGAGCCTCACGAAGGCAGTAGCTCCCGTTCGCCTCTCTCGGTGCGTAGCGAGCACTGTGCCCGAAACGGAATGTGCACTCAATCGCCCTTTGTTGAGTGGATGAATTCGGGAGCGGTGCAGGATGACTGCTGAAATGGGTCACAAGTCTAAAAGCTGTAGAACAAGGACTGCCCCTGGGACCGCTGGACGCGCAGCTGTAAAGGGAACGCTAAGGCTCCGACCGACACTGGCTGGCACCTCCCGACGGTGAGGGCGGCTGCATTCCCCCAGCTTAAGAGGAGAGCTGGGCCACCCGGATGCAGTGAGGAAAGACCCGGCTCCAGCGCGGAACCGCTGGTGGTCCTAGCCCGCTCTGAAAGAGCCCGCGGAACCGACTCCCGGGACCGCGGGAGGACAGGCGCGCAAACGCGCGGGCATCAGACGCTGCACCCGGGACGCGGCACCCGGCCAGCCAGAGGGAAGGCGCAGGCGCCGCCAGGGCCCAAACCTCCGGTAGCCGCAGCCGCCGTCGCCGGGTAGGGCCGGGCCGCCAGCCGGGCCTGGCGCAGCATCAGCGCCCGCTGCCGCTTCCGCTCGATGCTCGCCCGCACCGAGGCAGGCAGCTCCGCCGGCGGTTCCGAGGCCGCGGGTTCCCGCGAAGCGTCCCCCGCTGCCGCCATCTCCACGCTCCCCAAAGGGCCGAGATTCCAGCCCCGCGCATGCGCATTAGCTCCCCGTCGCGAGGCTTCCGCCGCCTCCGCGTCCACTCCACAGTACAGCCCCTGACTAGAGCGCCTGCGCAATTTGAGGAGGCCGGGGCGGAAGGGAGGGCGGTGGGCGGAGTTTGCGCAGGCGCTGGGTCCGGGTATACCTGCTAGAATGCAATTTAGAAGGGGCGGGGCTGAGGTCAATTTTCAGGACCTGGTCATCTTTAAAATTATAGTCTTGCTTGGTGGTTCAAAATATGGGCTTTGGAATCAGATCTGGGTTGCGTTCTAGCTCTGACATTTACCACTGGTTGCTGGAACAAGTTATGTAACCTCAGTTTGGTTTCTTCAGTAGTAAAATGAGGATAATTCTGGAACCACTTCCTGGGTCATTAGAAAGATCAGCTGTAAAGGTTTTCAGCACAATGCCTGGCATAGACGAAGCTTCCAAAAATAATAGCAGCTAGTAGCACTAGTAGCGCCTGTCAAAAAAGATCAATGTATGATTCATCTGACTACTTTGGAAGTATGGCCTAGCATACAAAGCCTTATATTTGAAATGGGAACCCCTGGGTTCAAACTCTCACCTGCTGTGTGGTATCAGGCAAATACATCACCTGGTATCAAAGCTGGTGTGCATGTACTTGGCTATATTTTCCATGGAATATTCCTTCAGTGTGGATGAGATGCCACCAGGTAGACAGTGGGTTTGGATTTGGGCCAAATCCTGACTTCCCAAAAGTGTGGTAAATGGAGCATTTTCCAATAAACATTGCTTGCTTTTCCAAGAATGTATGCTTTTTTTTAATTACAAATGAAATTTAATTGAACCAGGAAACCAGAAACACATTATGTTTTAATTACTACACATACCATTTAGGTCTAGTTTTCAGAACAATCTGGCACACTGAAGTTTCACACTTGTTTTCCATCATTAAAATTTGAGCAGCACAACCTATTGATATATAATCTATTAACCAATATAATCTATTGATTATATATATGTTTAAGCTGGAGAACATTATAAAAAGCAGATAAATGCTCAGATATGGTTGAACTGGAGGCAGAGACCTCAAGCAGTCCCTGCTCCCTTTCCCCTCAGATCCTTTTCTCTTCCTACCCTTAGACCTCGTCCAGGTGACAAAAATCTCAAATTCCATATAACACCAAAAGCACAAACAACAAAAGAAAAAAATAGATAAATTAGACTTCATCAAAATTTAAAGCTCTTGTACATCAAAGAACAACATCAAGAAAGTAAAAAAGATAACTCACGGAATAGTAGAAAATATTTGCAAGTCATGTATCGGAGAAAGGCTGAGTATCCAGAATACATTAAGAAATTTTACAACTCAATAACAAAAAGGCAACCCAGTTTTTAAATAAGCAAAGGACTTAAATAGACATTCTTTAAATACTATATACAAATGGCCAACAAGCACATGAAAAGATAGTCATCACTACTCATTAGGGAAATACAAGTCAAAAGCAGAGTCAGATAGCACTTCACCACCACTAGGATGACTAGAATTAAGGGGAAAAAAATAACATAATAACAAGTGTTGGCAAGAATGTGGAGAAATTGGAGCCCTCAAACATGACTGGTAGGAATATAAAATGAAGCTATGAAAAACAGTTTGGCTATTCAAAAACTTACACATAGAATTACCACATGAGTCAGCAGTTTGACTCATTCTGTTTATATAACATTCTCCTGTTTAAATACACACACACACAAACACACACTCAATAGAGTAGAACCAGTAGGTTGTACTGCTCAAATTTTAACCACTAAACACTGGTGTGAAACCTCAGTGTGCCAGGTCGTTCTAAAACTCTGCCCCAGCAATTCCACATAGCCCAAAGAATTGAAAACAGGTGTTCAAACAAAAACTTGCACACGAGGGTTCACAGCAGCCCTACTCACAGTAACCAAAAGGTTGAACCTGCCCAGATAGCCATCAAATGATGAATGGATAAATGAAATGAGATATGCCCATACAAAGTAATATTATTCAGCCAAAAAAGGAAGAGTACCGATACATGCTGCAACATGGATGAACCTTGAAAACATTAGCATTCCTTTTCTATGAAACATTCAGAATAAGCAAAGTCATAATAACAGAAAGCAGATTAATGGTTGCCAGGGGCTGAAGGGAGAGGGGCTGGGGAGTGACTGCTTAATAAGTATGAGGTTTCTTTTTTGGGGTAATGAAATGTTCTGGAACTAGACAGTGGTGACAGTTCACATTATGAACACACAACGTGTTACTAACGGTAAACTCTATTTTATAATAAATTTTAAAACAACTCAAATTCTGACTGGGCCCAGCCAGGTGATGGAAGTTAATGAACCTAGCCAGATGTGAGACTCAGGCAAACCAGAGTGTTAAAGCCCCTCTTAAAGGGGGCAGCTACCACCCAGCCCCTGCAGGTGGTTGCCAAGACAGAATTTGGGCCCATTATTGCCAGACTGGCCAATGCTTCAGGAAAGTAACGGCTTCTCAAACTTTTGTGCACACGGTGATTGTGTTAAAATGCAGATTCTCAATCGGTAGGTCTTTGGTGGGACCTGAGAATGTGAGTCTCCAGCAAGCTCCCTGGTGGGGCTACCGCTCCACCAACCACACTTTGAATAGTGAGGGTCCAGCTCAGAGGTTCTCCAACTTGAGGGCACATTGGAAGCACCTGGAGAGTTTAACACCGATGCTTAGGTGCCACCCCCAGAAATTCTGACTTCATTGGTCAGGGCACTAATGGGCAGCAAACTTCGAAAGCCAACACCCTAGATGACCCTCTAGACTTTACATAGCTCTAAGAGCCTCTGAGGCTACGCAGTATTTCTGAGACCAAGGTAACAGTTCTGAGAATAATTAGCCCCTAGTACCTTCTCCCCAACAAAGCCTTCCAAACCTGAAGGATGTGGACCATACATAGTTCAGATGCTGTACAGGTATTTTGTGACTCTTGACAACCTGTTGGATTTCCTTTGACCAGTAACTCCCTCTTTGGCATCCTGACCTTTGTTAGCAAGTTTCATGTAAATTGGGTCTGAATTGTTAGGTGATACCTCAACCAAGCTAAAATGAGACTCCTCTAGAGAAAGGAAGAGTGCGTGCCCCGATCTGTACATCTCGGTCACCGAGTCTGAACAGCATGAGTCACCTTGGTGGGGGCACAAAGGGAAAAGGGGCAAGGAGAATAGACTGGTGGATGTGTTCTTGCCTCTCCCCACTCACGCTCTCTGGAAAAACCTGGGACTACCTCTCTCTTCCTGCTTTGTACCTCTCCTCTCCCAGACCAACCGTGATCCTGGCTGAAAGAGGGGTAAATAACAAAGAACAGAAAGAATTGAAAGCGCTCACCAGAGCCTGAAGAAGAACAGGCAGGCAAGAATGGAAGTCAGGAAGGGGAAGGAGAAATTTGGCAGTGTTTCCTGACAGGACCTCCTCGCTAAGAGCATTACTGGAGTTATTCATGCCTGAGATGACAGGATGTGAATGTATTTGTCTTTACTATCGAGTAAATATTACATGTGTGTGGCTTTCTTTTTAACTTTTCCCCTGACTCCCCAGGGCTTTATCCCTTGATGTGGTCACTTTGAACATGGTTGGCATAAATTCACAGTAGAAGAACATCTGTGGCAAGGAGCATGCCAAGGTGGGGAACTGGCTGGGACAGGGGTGCAGCAGCACAGAACTTAGCCCAATCCTCTTGGCTCAAACTGTCTTGATTCAGTGATTCAGGAAATGCAGTGTCTTTTGGTTATGACTGACCTTCCTTCTGGAGAAACTTCCATTTCAATCTCCCTCCACCAAAAGATAAAGGGATTGAGGCAACACCATCATACTGAAATCTTGATCAATAAAAATGTGTGTTGAAAGAGATTTAGAAAACATTTTAAAGAGTCACAAGAATTTTTCCAGAAGCAGTAAGGAGTGGGAAGGCCCAAGTGATTCCACTTAGTACAGGGCCTGGGGAAAATGGCTATCAGCACTGGAAGCCCAAATCTTCTGTTAATCATGGACCAGCAAGGGCAGACCTTCCCTACTCTGCATTCCCCAGATCCTGAATATGCTCCAGGGGACATTGCTTCTTCCTGCCTCTTCCAGGAAGCCTGCCCTGACTCCCTCTCCTGGCTGTCTGTGAACCTCACATGTGCTGGTGTTGTGGCACTCAACACACAAGAGGTGATTCCTATCTCCCATCCTTCTAGATTATCAAGTCCTTGGGAGCTGGGACTGTCTGATTCATCCCAGTATCTCCAGGACCTACCACAGTGTCTGGTACAAAAGAGCTGCTCAGTACATATTTGTGGAATTAAATAAATAGAATGAATAATGGGGCACCTGGGTGGCTCAGTCGGTTAAGCATCCAACCCTTGGTCTCAGCTCAGGTCTTGATCTCAGGGTTGTGAGTTCAAGCCCTATGTTGGGCTCCACAATAATGCTCAGTAAGCCTAGCGGGATGTCTCACCAGCACTGAAACTCAAGGTCCCAAGCTGAACCCTACGGCCACCTCCGCTCTGCTTACACAGGTGATGGAATACTCTCCTCAAAACAACCCATCCCACTGTGGTCCAGCTGTGCCCACGATTCATTGTAATATTAATAATAGCAATAACAATAATAAACACTTATATGGTGCTTACTGCGTACTCGGTGTTCCTTTAAGCGTTTTAAATTGATCAATTCTCACTCACTGATCTCAGTTTATAGATAGGACAGCTAAGGACCAGAGATGTTAAGTAACTTGTTCAAGGTCAAAAGTTCCTAAGTGACAGAGCTGGGCTCAACCAGGCACAGACCAGCCCTGGCAGGAATATTCTCCACCACTAAACTGTAAATCCCTAATTTAGAACAAATCTTCCTCTTCCTTCCTCCACTAGTGGTCCTGCCTGAGTCAGCGGAGAGTTGAAACCCGGTCCTTGCGATGCCCCACGCGGCTAACCAAGGGGCTTGAAACAGACAGGACTGTCTCTGCCTGAAGCTTGGTCCCAGAGTCGTTGTCAATCTGCCTTGCCACGGGCCAGCGGAGGATGAATGTGGTCCAGGGTTCATCTATTATGTGGATGAACTCCAATCCACATAATGGGGTTATAGGCTTGTGGTTTCCTGTTTTCTTACTACCCCCAGTTGGGGTTTTCCTTTCAATTACCTTTATAACAAGTGTGGTTGCAGCTTCAAACCACAAACCACTTATATTTTATTGGCAAGGACTTCTTCTAATAGTTATAATTCTGTTAAATAGAGGAACTCTTTATCACTTGTTTTTACAGTTTTTATGTTTGGCAACTGGCTGTTTCTGGCCCCCATCCCTTTTCTGGTCCCACTGCTACTGGCCTACCTTAGCTCCTATTATCTCTTGCCTGAACAGCCTCTAACTGGTCTGCCAGCCTCCAGATGGCCCCCTTCTGATCCATCTCCCACTTGGCCTTACAGTGTTGTCTTCCTAAAGTACACCCTGGACCATGCCGCTCATCTGCTCAACAATTATTTGTGCCTAGTTGAGCTCAGCTCAGCCACGTATTAGTTTATGGCCCGAAACAAGTTACTTGACATCTCTGGGTCTCAGTTGTCTCAGCTACAAACTGGTATTAGTGAGTATACTCGCCGAGTAGTTATTTTTTACAAAATCAAGATCTGCTCTTGGAAGAATGGAGCTGCGGGTCAAATATAAAATCACGTGTGATAAGTGTGAACCTCCTCATTTCGCTTCAAACATTCTGTCCGGGTGTTTGAGGAAGGGGTCTCCTTCTGCATACACGGGAGGTGGCCTTAGCTGACCTCCGGGACCACATCCAACCATCAGTGTCTGTGATTTTCAGTTTAGGTAGAACTCTCTTAGAAGTGTTCACGCAAAACAGCCTGAAGGTCTTGGTGTCCCACCAACTCTATGTGAGCCAACATGTGACACAACTGATGAAAAAGATAACGTGAGTAGAAGTGACCAGAACAAAAGCAGGGCATCTGAATTGGGGGGGGGGGTGTTTGTCCTGCTGTTTTCTGCTGCTCAGGAGCATGCGTCCACTTTCTGAACACCACCCATGGAATCAGAGAGCCATCCCTGTGGCCAGGATGGGGAGGGCTAAGAAAACCTCTCGTAGGAAGAAAAGCGCTGGGAGGGAGGCCAATTCAGAAGATTTGTGATCAAGGCGCCACGTCTCCAAGGGCTTCCCTGGGCAGAGGGCATAGATGTGGTCTGCCGGGCCTGTATGCTCACACGTAACTGGTGAGTCACAGCGGTCACCCTGGGCAGGACGGCTGCTTATCTCAGACCCACAGACCCAGACTATACTCACAGCCTGCTCCAGGGGCCCTGCCTCTCTCCGGAGCTGAAGACAGAATTGGCCGCAGGGTGAGAGTCTGACCCGAGGTCCACACACAAGGAAGATACCGAAGACTCTCTAGTGTAGCCAGTTCAAGCTGTCATGGGGTCCAGGCTGGTAACAAAAACAAATGAAGCAAATTGAGCTCCTGCCCTTTAAATGTATAAAAATGTCCTCACCCTCCAGATTAATATGTCGTGACTTATGTTGCCTAAAACAAGTACCTTGGTCTCTCATTTTTCCTTTCCTGGTGAAAACCTGATTAAGAAAAATGTTTGGTTTTGTTTTTACAATAAGAAAAACGACGGCACACACCCAGTGGGAAGTGGCACCGCCGATCAGCCTCACTGCTGGGGTGAGAGTCGGGAGCTGAGGGGACAGCTGGCAGCATCGCAGCAGCCCCCATGAGACCAAGCCTTCCGCTTTGTTCAAGAAGAGCTAACATTCTTGGGTTTTATGTGAAATCTTCCCATTTCTAAATGTTGATGTTCAGAAAATATCATGCAAGCTTACAATCCCTCTACAACATCTCTGCTGCGGTCTGCTTAACTCCACCGGTATCCCTGCGGTTGGCGCTCACACCCACGGAGGCAGCCATCTCTCCCCAGGGACTGCTGTGACTGCTAGAAACACACTCTTCCAATTACATGGAAATCAGCCGTTATATAGCACAATGGCCCAAGCACTCCTGGCCTGCATGGCTTCTAGGCCTCTGTTCTCTAGGCCATTTCATTCATGCGTTCACTCATTTACACACACACACACACCATGGACTCAGTTGCACAGCATCTGTTGAACCCAGTATTTGATGTAGTGAGTTCCCCATGAGAAGAAAACCTATTTTATCTCTGAGTGTTTTGACACAGGGCCTGTGTGGGAAAATTTCAGCCTCCCTGTTCCTCACCTGAATGAAGCCTGCCCAGGAAATAAGTTCCCTCCTGGACCTTGTGTGTAGCATTCCTTCTAGGCAGCAGACTGGCGTGATGAGCAGGTACTTGGAGTTTATTGGACCTGTGGCCCTGGGCAAGTCACTGATGTCCCAGCCTAGGCGTCCCCATGTGCTAAAATAGGGGCGTTAGTTCCCACTTCGTGGCCTATTTTGCAGTACTTATAAATCGTTTGTTGTGGTGCCTGGGGGCTCAGTCCGGTAAGCATCTGCCTTGGGCTCAGGTCATGATCTCAGGGTCCTGGGACCAAGCCCCCGAATCAGGGCTCTCTGCACAGCAGGGAGTGTGCCTCTCCCTCTTTCTCTTCCCTTCCCCCTCTCAAGCTCTCTCTCTCTCTCTCTCTCTCTCTCTCTCTCTCTCTCTCACTTTCTCTCTCTCTCTCTCCCTCTCTCTCTCTCAAATAAATAAAATCTTTTTTAAAAATCCTTTGTTAAGGGAAAGTGCTACCCAGAGTCAATACAAGTGGTATTGACATGGAGTGGAAGTAAGTTGGAGTTCCACAGGAATAGGTTTGAATCCAGGCTCAGCCACTTTGGGCAGATTATTTAATCGCTATGGGCCTCAATTTCCTCATCTATAAAATGGGATAAAACTGCCTAGTCTACAGTCCTGCTCTCTAGGTTTGAAATTAGAAATAATGGTGCATGTGGAAGGCGCCTGGGAAGAGGTAACCGCCCTTGCAGCTGATAACCAGTAGGGGGCACCAAACTATTTATAAATGAAATCTGCCAGGTTGCCGGGCCCCAAGCTCAAGAAAGCCTTTATGCAAAGGCCACGAGGGATCCGCAAGTATGCGGATTTGCGCACACGCTCTCCTTTTTTATTGGAAAATTAGAAATCACATTTTACACTGTACTATTTGAGGGATCACTCATTTAAAAATCAGCTTAGTGTGGCGGAAAGAGCTCCCCAGAGAGGAAAGCTTGGCTACTTGTCCTTGCCCCCGTCCTCGGGCTGTGTGGCCTGTATCTGGACCCACTTTTGCAGCGGGAGAAGGTCGGGCCAGGTGATCTCTGAGGGCCCTCCTAGCTGTCTATGCTAAGATTCTGGGGCAAACACTCTTCAGGAAACATGTAGGTTGGGGGGGGGGGGACATGGGGCCCCTGGACTGAACGACCCCCGGATGCCCTGGCGGGGGCCGGGTTTGAGGACTTCCACACGGTCAAGGGAAGCCGCGCAGGGCTAACCCCGGTCTCACAAAGAAGTGCGCTTAGAGCTGTCGGGTGGCGGCGAGGTTTTTCTGCGGGCGCACAGGGCGCTTATCATCTTTTGTGCCGGCTGTTGCCGAAGCCACCGAGACCACCCAGCCTGACAAAGAAAGGAATTCTTGTCTGCAGTTGACAGCCCTCAGGTTGACGGCTTTCCATTTGCCCCGGAGGCTGTCACTTGCGGAACAATGGCAAGGGGCAGGGTGGCTCTCACCTGAGTCTGGCGCTGCCGCGGGGGGATGGGCTACAGACCAGGACTGGGGGGAGGGGTGGGCTGGTGCCTCCTCCCAGGATGGGAAGGCCCAACATCACTGGGCCTGCGGCAGACAAGCTTGGAGAGGGTGTGGAGGGCTGTTTTCCCCGTGGATGGTGTCTCACTCCGCAGATCAGGAAGCAGCAAGCACTGAAACACGTTACTCCTTGCTAAAAAAATAAAATAAAAATAACGAATTACTGATACACCCAAAACAGAAATCAATCTCAAAAGTATTAAGTCGGGCAAAAGCCAGACAGAAGAGTACTTACAGTATAGTCACATTTCTAGAAACTTCTAGAGCAGACAAAACTGTCGCTGGCGATAGAAATCAGATCCATGGCTACCTCCTTCAGAGAGGTAAAAGTTGACCATGGAGAAACAGGAAGGGAATTTCTGGGGGTGGAAACGTTCTAGTCTGAAGTGGTAAGGACATGGGTGCACATGCCTCTGCAAAATTCATTTAACTGTACACTTAAAATCAGTGCACTGTACTGTACAAAAACTACACTTCAATAACATTGATTAAAATGGAATTGTAAGAAATAGTTATGCCTTTTCTCATTCTCGAAAGAAGTACATGTTCACACCAGAAGACGGAGAAAATACAGATAATGTTTTTTCAAAGAGAAAAATCATCCATAATCCCATTACCCAGAGGTAACCATGGTTATCATTTTGATATTGATAGGGCCAGATCTTTATTTTCACAAAAATTAGATGGTAACAGTTGGTGATCTGCTTTCTTGTTTTCTTTTGCTTTGGATTGACAATATAGGTACATAGTTAAGAAAAAGAAATGTAGCATTTATACACAGTTTGCACCTATATCAATCTGTATTTTCAATATAATATGATAATATGAACATCTTCCATGTCATTAAAATTTTTCTGTCACGTTGAAGCAGACATTTGATTGAATATAGTATTGAATATAGTAAATGTGTGCTTCATTATTAACACATGAACTGATAACCTCTAGCAGCAAGTCTACAGAAATATGCAAAAATTATAAATGTAAGGCTCAAAGTGTTTTCACAAATGGGACCTACTTTTATATACAGCACCAACGTAAACTGATAGGTCACTACTCAGCACCCCCAAAAGCCTTTTGGATCCTCTCCTAGGTACTGTCTCCTCTCCCCCAAAAGAAACCACTATCCTGCCTTCTAATTTCTAATGAGTTTTTGCCTGGTTTTTGAACTTATATGAAGGAATTACATGGTATTTATCCTCATGTCTATTTTCTTTCACTCAACAGTAGAAGAATGAGATTCATTCATGTTGTTCCATTTGGCAACGGTTCATTCCCACTTACTACTACCATAGAGTATTCCTTTGTATAAATGTATCACAATTTATTTATCCATTCTATTGTTGATAGACACATGGGTTGTTTCCAGGTTTTGGCTATTATAGCTGCTATAAATTCTTTAGATGTCTTTTGGTGAGCATACGTATATATTTCTGCTGTATATATGCTTAGGAGTATGAATGCTAGGTCACAGTGTATGCAAAGGTTCAGCATTAGTAGAAAATACCAAACAGTCTCCAGAATGGTTGCCCCAATTTACATTTTTGCCTGTAGTGTATGAGAGTTCCAACTGCTCTACATTCTTACCTGAAGTATCAATTATAATGGCTACATAGCATTTCCTTCTACGGATATGTCATACGTTATTTTACCTGCTTCCTGTAATTCAGGGATTCTTAACACTTTTTGTGCCATACACACACTGGTGCTCTGATAAAGCTTAAGGACCTCTTCTCAGAATATGACATAGTAAATGTGTGCTTCATTATTAACACATGAACTGATAACCTCTAGCAGCAAGTCTAATAACCGCAGGAACTTCAAATTTTCAAAATAAACATAAACAAAAATGCTATTGGCCTTTGGTGCTTCCTCTCCTATGAAATGCATATCTTGGCCTTTGCCAATTTTTAAAATGGCTTCTTTATCTTCAAATTTCTATGTAAGAATTCCTTGTGTATTATAGATATTAACCATCTAGTGAAATGTAACAGTTGTCAATAGCTTTGCCAATTTATGTTTTTATAGCAGCTCTTTATATTTTTAATAGCTTTACTGAGAAATAATTCACGTGCTATAAAATTCACCCTTTTAAAGTACACAATTAATGGTTTTTAGTACATTCACAGTTATTAAACCATCACCATCCTCTAATTCCACAATATTTTCAGCACCCAGAAAGAAACCTTGAACTCGTTGGTAGTCATTGCCCAGAATTATCCCCAGACCCTGTAACTCCTGGTACCTCTAATTCATTTCTGTTCCTATTTTGGAAAGAATAATAGGAGTTGTCTCTTCTGGACATTTCCTGTAAATACAGGAACATACACAAAATACACACACAACATGTGATCCTTTGTGACCGGCTTCTTTCACTTGGCCTAATGTCCTCAGGATTAATCTATGTTGTAGCATGTGTCCATACTTTATGGCTTTTCGTGGCTGAATAATACCCCATTGTCTGGTCCCACCAGATTTTGTTTATGTGTTTATTACTTGACAGACATGTGGGTTGTTCCTACTTTGGGGCCATTATGAATAACGCTGCTACGAACACTCATGTACAGGTTTCTGTGTAGATGTGTATTTTCATTTTGGGGGGATCTATACCTAGGAGTGGAATTTCTGGGTCATGTGGTAACTCTAAACTTAACATTTGAGGAACAGCCAGACTGTTTTCCAAAGTGGCTGCATATTTTTAAAATCCCACCAGCAACGCATGAGGTGTTTATGGCTTCCTGATGCATAAAAATTTTAAATTATTCATAGTCAAATAAAGCAGTGTTTTTCTTCATGGTATATGCCTTTGAGTCATTTCTAGAAAGCCTTTCACCACTCCAAGATGATAGAAATAGTCTATATAAAATATGTGTGTATTTTTTCCCTACTAGTACTTCTTTATTGTAGTTATTATTGTTTTGTGTTAAAAAATCTAAACAACCACTTGGAATCTACATGACACAATGCCAGGTCTTCCTACTCTTCCTGCCACTTTGGTAGACTTCATCCAGTTCCATCTGCCTTATAAGTAATGGCAAGTTTTCCCAGATTCTGGCCTCAGCTGTCAGACTTCAGAGGTGTGTGGTGGTGTTACTGGAATCTTTTTGTTTCTTCAGAACTTTTTATGGCTGTTTCAGATACTTCCAGCCTTTATGTTTTTACACATTATTTCTCAAGAAAGTGCTCATTTGAGTGCTTTTTTCAGTGGTATAAACAGTTCATCACAATTGGCATAAAAAGGATGTGGATGGTGTCCTACACACACTTTACCTCATGCGTCTTGTCCTTTCCCACTTTTGCTGTCTAAATTTAGAGCACATGGAAGCCTGTATTTGGTGAGCAGACCGACTGATGAGTAAGTGAGGAAGGGGGCTAGGGAGGTTGGGAGGAGTCTAGGAGTCTTTGGGGAGCATTCATTAGGTCTTCCAGCCTTTCCCATTTTCTCACTCTCCCCACCATCTCAGAAACAGAAAGTGGACTGTTTCCATTTATAATGGTGTAACCAAACCTCACAGTTCCAACTTTTCATAGTATTTTTATTGTTTTATCCTTTTCACAATGCTGGAAGGTTAAGACAGGATGCAGGGCTCATTGGCTCCATTTGACAGATGAACAAACAGAGCCCCCAGGAGAGTAAATGCTAGAACCATTAGACTAGGACGAGGTAGAACTGCATCTTAACTGTCCAGGACTCCTGACTCCAAGCCTTGAAAACCCCTGTTCATCAAGGAAAGAGGGTCAAAGGTCTAGGGTGTGTACACATACAGCCCTCAAAAGGAATGTGGGGTTTTGTGGTTTGGGTTTTTCTTCCCCTTTCTAAGCACGCTTCGCATGCCAGCCAAGGGCGTGCAGCTGTGTGTCGGGGGGTGGAAGGGGGTGAGTGGCAGGGTTGCATGTCATTCCTAAGCCACTTTATAAAGGAGGTCAAAGCACGGAAACTGGGATGAAGCTCACAAGTCCCTTCTGGTCTTCTGCTGTCTCATCACAACTGAGCTTCCGTGAGGGAATGACTCTGAATGAGACTCTGCGTGATGGTGGGAACTGGGCTTCCGTGCCACATGACGTGGCTCCTTAAGTGGTTTAGGGTGATCTGCATGTGTGTTTCAAATTCATAAAACACCCCTCTTGTGGCAAGAGAGGTTGACAAACTCAGCTTCGTGGGCTCAAGAATAACTGAGAAGTCCTTACGTGCCTACGACACTGCACATCCCAATGCAAAGTGTCCTTTGTGGGGGGATAAAAAAACATTCCTGGGCAAATGCTTTGAGCGAGTGCCACTTATTGCCCACCGCTCATGAGAGTCACAGTGGAAATTAGTATACTTGAGGCTCCAAGAAGTCGTGCAAGGATGAGGCCTGTAGAACACTTCAACCTAGGTTTAATGCAGCATCTCCAACCCCTGGACCCTTTACTCAAGTAACATCCAAGACCTCTTGCCAACAACGTTTCCATGGAGCTTAACCTTGCATAGTGTTGCTATAAAACGTACATTTTTATTACATGCATATACTTGTAACAATCACAATATTTTAGAACATCAATATTCCTCTACTAATTCCAATTTATAACCTTGAACAAGGCTGACAATGTTTTAGAGCCTACACAGATGCAGGTTCATTCTATTACAACAAAGTAAAAAAAAAAAAGAGGCCGTTGTAAAAAAATTAAATTAAATTAAATTGAAAAATTAAAAATTAAAAAAAGAGGCTGGCCAAATTTTTGTGCTGGATTTTGTTGTTGTTGGTGGTGGTGGTGGTGGTTGTGGTGGTAGTGGTGTGTGTGTGTGTGTGTTTGTATGTTTTTTTTTTTCAGAGAGAAAGAACACACACACAGGAGGGCGAGGGACAGAGGGAGAGGGAGAAAGAGAACCTCAAGCAGGCCCCATGCCCAGCTCGGAGCCCATGCAGGGCTTGATCTCACGAACCTGTGATCATGACTTGAGCCGAAATCAAGAGTCAGCCACTTAACAGACTGAGCCACCCAGGTGCCCGACTGCATCAAATATTCCTTGTTATTGAGTGTACTAGTTTCAGAAACTGAATAGTTTTTTGATCACACAATCATTTTTTGTGTGTAAGAAATGTACTGTAATATCTTTTCATCTGTGTTGCACTTACTGAGTGACACAGACTTGGTATCTCTATTAATATTCATAAAACAGCTTCCAAAATTTTCGATATTATAGCATGCCATCATTAATTTTTATTGACGTTATATATGTAATTTTCATGAAAACATAAAAATGAACTTTCCCTTTGGGGCATTAAAATATTTCTGAATAGAATCCTTTTTTATAATAAGAACAATTGATGAACCCTTTTAAGTTTTTAAAATATATATACAAAAGCTGAAAAAAGCCCATTATCTATTCTCTCAAATACAACCACTATTAACATTTTCATCAAGTCTTTTCTTCTATGCATATATAGCACATCATTGAGACCTTTTGTCTTTTTTTATTTAAAATTATAGCAAGAATATTAGCATTTGTTTTTATACTTGAAGAATGTATAAACAAAGAGAATGATTTAAGGTGAGACCTTCTGCCTTCCAAGAACTGTTGGTGGTTTCAATTATTTGGGATCCAGAAGGAGTAATTAGGATGCTCCTCACAGAATGCAGAGGAATGCGGGCCTCTCTTAGATGATGACCCTGAGCTCAGTGAAGTAGCATCTTGGTCCCAGCAGTGTCCCCTCTCCATAGTTAAGTCCACTTGGGTCTCCCTGCAAGCTCCTCCCTCTGCAGGAGCTGAGACCATGTCTTCCCTAGACCCCGATGTAAGTCAAAGGGCCAAGGTCAGGAGGGACCGGTGAATTCTCCTTTTTTATAACAGAGAAAATCAAGATAAATGGCCTTCCTTCCACCATCAAGTTTTGCTTTCCCTTTTCTCCCAACCTGGTGATAAATGAACAACGTACATGACCTTACAGTGTGAACTCCTGGTAAAATACAGAACCTAAGGTAGTTGAGACTTGGAGACTTAACTGGTGCGGCCGAGCCCCCTTCTGGCCAGTAAGTGACAGCTCCAGAGCCCCATCTCTCTGGAGTCCACATCTCCGGCCCTTCCACCTTTCCGTGAAGACCCACACCCCTGCTTCAGAGCAGGCATAAAACGCCATGGAAAATGTGAGACAAAGGTGCAGCTGTCCTTGGCTGCATGGAATTAGAAGATATTTCAATCCGACAGAATTAATGGGCTTATTGCAAAATCCTCCTAATTCCTCAGCCAGCTCGTCTGAGGCCGGGTTCGGGGTCCCCCCATCGCTGGGTTTTCATCTGAGGTTGACAGATGCTGCACATTGAGAATAAAAACCGCGCAGGGCGGGAGGTGGCTTTGGTTTTCATAAAGGCCACAGGTGTTCTGGTCTGCCTTTCTGCTTCACCCTTTTTACATGCTGCCAGACGACAAAGACGCGATGATGAAGACTGCTTTACCTTCTGGGGTTTCACACAACTAGAAGGATTTGCTGTGCGGGGGCGGCTTCCATTTGTTTCCTGTGTTTTCCCCGGGAAAGTTGGGCTCTCAAAAACAGCTCCAGAACATTGAATCTGGAGGGCAATTCCCTCCGAGTAAGGGCAGGTTAGTAAAACAACAGAGTGAAGTTAAAATAGCACTCTATCCAGGCCATGTGAGAGGCTAGGGTTGGGATGTGCCAGTGACAGCCAAAGAATGGTGAGAAAGGGACCAAATGGTTCACAATCGTCTCTTTGAAGCAGGTAGACTTCACCTTGAAAGGCACGCCCTTTGCCATTTGACAGCATTACAAAGAAATATATTTTCCCAAGCCAGCGGCTAATAGGGCCCCGAATGGAAACTTTCAATCTTTTTTTCCAAATCACTCAAGTTGTCTTGAAAGAGTAGGCTGAAGACACGTGATTTCCCAACTGAGAGGGGTCGCAGTTTTCTCGTCCGTAAAACCAGGATTTTGAACACACAACCACGGAGGGGCCTTCTAGTACAGTCTCTGTTGTTTTTATATAAACTCCACAAACAGCACCAAACACTCTCCTTCCGGCAGGTGTTCTTGGCTCCCACAGTGCCTGGGACGCACACTTCCTGCCTGCAAGGAGCCACAGTTCACGAGGGGCGAGGCCATACAAAGCCAAGCCTGGTGTGTCTCTGGTGTGGGAGATACAGAAGGCCAAGGGAGGAAGGGAAGGAGAGATTCTGTTCAGATGAAGACAAAGACATTGTGGAGGAGGTGGCATTTGATTAGGCCTTGAAGGATGAGAGGGGTTTCAACACACGGATGTGAGGAGAAAAGGAACTCTAGGCAGGGGAGGAGCATGAGCAAGAAGTAGGAAAGAGCTAGGCAAGTCCGCAGCATCCTGAGATAAACACACCTGGGGCATAGGGCCTGCTTCTCCCTCTGCCTGCTGCTCCCCTGGCTTGTGCTCTCTCTCTCTGACAAATAAATAAATAAAATCTGAAAATAAATTCATTTTGAATTGATAACACATGCATATGTTTCAAATTTTTAAAAGGGTAAAAGATTTATGGTGAGAAGGAAACCTCCCTTCTTTCCATGCCCACAGGCCACCAATCTTCCTCCACAGAGCCACCCACTATTATTGGCTCAAGTGGCCATTTAAGTGTGCCTGTGTGTGTGTGTGTCTACAGAATCTTGCGGTTATCCCAAAGTAATTTGAAAGGTAGTGTGTGCTATGAGGCTATGAAAACAGACCTTATCCTTGCAGACAGACAGACCTGGTTCAGATTCCTCCCCAGCTCCAACACATACCTGGAGACTTTCTGGGAAAGCTCACAGAGTGCCTTGGTTTTCTCCTCTGTGGAATGGGGATGGTGCTGTGTCCCACCTCTGGGACTGCCATAAGGATTCGATGAGTTGACGTGGGTGAAGCTCCCAGCAGAGCTGGTATGTGGCGGCCTAGGGAGTCCCCGTCGTATGGACTCCTGTCACTGCTGCTCACATGGCCTGCTGGGGCCTCTCAGCTCAGCCTTTCTCTGCTTGGAATCAGCCAGTGCATCTTTTTGCTGACATGCCTAGGAGAGATGGCTGCATTCTTGTCATTCCGGGGTTATTTCTGACTGCCTGCCGTAATATCTTCCTTCAGTGTTGATGGAAAACCAAGGTTACAAAACATTGATAAACCAATTTTTTAAACCCCTAAAGAGAAAGTAGTGAGCATTAAGGGGAGACAGATGTGTCTGGGCTACAAAGACAGGATTCTGGGCCTCTGCCCATACCGTTCCCTCACCTCCAATCATCCCAAGTACAAAAATTCCAATGGCAACTATGCAATAGGGTCTTCCATGTAACAGAAAGAACACAGGAGTTAGGGAATTCAAAGCCATTTATGTCCACTGCAACTCTGGCCTGGACTCTTCCACTTGGTGAGCCTAGTTTTTTTATCCATAAGATGGGGATAATGCTATTTTTTATACCAGAGTCGTCATGTGGGTTCCAAAAAAAGAATCAGGTGCCAACTTAGGCATTACTTACTCCACTCCTAATTTTACAGATGAGGAACTTGAGACCCACAGAAGACAAGTCACCTGCCCAAGATTACCCAGCAAGTCAGGAGTTGAGCTGGGGCTGGAACTCAGCCTTTAGGAGAGACCTCTTTTCTCCTGAGCAGGCTGAGGAGACATATGTGATAAACCATAATATGCTATGTAAATGTCACTTGAGGCCACTCGTCTCAATGATGTCTAAAGCTCAGTCTACTTGTTTATTTTTCTAAAGCTCTGCCCCGATGGACACAAGCCCCAGTCCTCTGCTTTTTGGCTTTTGGAGAAAGGGTATGGGGTATTTGAATTCCCCTGCAACAGTGGGCCTCTGCTCCTAATCCCCTCCTAACTACTGGCTTGTGACAGCAGTGACTTCACCCGCCCCTCTGTGCCCCTTGATGAAGAATGCAGAGAATGAGCCTCATGCAGAAGGCCACTTGACCTTCTGCAGGGAGACACAGTGATGGGGATACGGTGTGGGGAGCCTTTAGTGACAAATGATTCTTACCTGGATTGGGTAAACATTCCCTAAGCCTACATGTAACTCTCAAATATTTGCCTCCCTGACTTGGACTTCATTCTCTCCCAATTGTATGGGACTAGAAAACAGCTTGGAGGCTTCTAATAAAAGTTTGCCATGATCCGAGATGAGGTGTCTTCTTTCCTTTTACCTACCATTACAGATAAAACAACAGGGCAACAAGTCTGACATTGTCACGGGGAAGAGTGGCATCTGAACGAGCAGGGACGGCAGAAGGGAGGTTTGGCCGCCTTGCTCTAGGAGAGCTGGAAACACCCAACACTCCAGTTCCCTCCTCTCGCGTCCAGAGGCACCTCAGCAAACAAACAGCAAGCATACACACACACATAGCCGAATGGAAAGGCATCCATCAGTTTTCACTTAGAAAGGATTAGAGGGTCTAATGATGACCACAGAGAGTCCTCCTGGGAGCTGCATGCTCATCCTGAAGTGTGGTCTATATTTTCATACATCCTCACATCACGAACTAGCAGCCTTCCATTTCTCCTTGAAGCGCTCCTTTCAGAACGAGGATTCTTATGTAAGCCAAGCTTTACCATGATGGCTGTGAAATGATCTTCCAGCCCTAAAAACTCCCTTTGCGTTGATCGGCTGGCATTTTACTGGAAGCAAGAGCCTCCTCCCTCAGTATTCATCCACTTATTACTGATCTATTTATCATCACAACGATTCAGAGATTCCTATTTTTTAATGGTTTATTTTCTTGATTATTTTGATGTTCGAATCATCCCAGATTTGGCTGATGGGAGCCTCTTCAGGCTGATTTCCATGCCTTTTTGACATGCCCCCATCACTTTTTTGAGCACTACCTGACTCTCCAGCACAAGACAGACCAAGCTCATCTTGTCAAAGGAAAGCACGGGCATCAGAAAAAAAGAGAAAATGGCACTTACAGATCAATAAAGATGATTGTGCATTGGCACTCATAAGTGTTGATTAGGAATAATTATCCTGTGCAAAGAAATAACTATGCAAAGAAGGCAGAAAGAACTGCAAGAAAATGCAAGAACTGCAAGAAATGCTAGAAAACTAGAAGAAACTCTAGGATGATGAAAGTTGTTTTCATATTGCTCTTTTTTTTTCTGTATATCCCAAAAGTTATGTGATGAGAATGGATAATTTTTATAATGAAAAAAATTATGTAAAATGATTCTTCTTTCTAAGAATAATGGAGTGGGCCAACTCTGAGAACATTATAAAAGGATGAATAAAGATGTTAACAAACACTAATAGAAATCAGAGGAAAGCACTTCATTGTCGTCAGTCATGCTATCAAAACAAAGCTCTGTGCCACACACAGTAGGGAGCCAGGGCTTAGAAAACTTGTTTTCCTGGACGTGGTTCAGCCACATGTGCCTGGGTAACTTTAGGCAAATCACTTGTCAATTTGAGCCAGAATTTCCTCAACTGATAAAAGGAGATCATTACGTTCTTCCAATATCAGCTGTGCAATGAGACTCAAACGAAACCAAGTAGATAAAAAATCCTTTAAAACATTAAAGGTAAATTGTTTTCTTCAAGAGCTTTAAAAAAAGGTTTGCTTCGTGCTTTATTGAAAGCTTGCACTTTTAGCAGTGTCCTTTGACATGGGTGGCAGAGAAGAGCTTTGGGAGTCTCTGTGAGCCTGCCGGGGTCTGTCTTATGCCCAAGACAGCAGCAGCTCCATGGCTGCATCTTGAATTGGATTCCCCAGAAGCCACCTGAGGACGAGGATTCACGTGCAAGTGATTTATTAGGGAGTGCTCCCAAACAAGTAAGGAAGTGGGGAAGTGGGATCAGAGAGGAGAGGAGGCCCGGCAAGGTACCTTATCAGACAAGTCACTCTGTGATAACTTTGGCTCAGCCCACAAGTGCACTCCAGTGAAAGTTACACCCCCAGAGTCATCCTGGACAGGGGCGAGAGAGCTGGAGCACTTATACCTTTGTACCCATCAGTTACTAAAAAAGGGAATGGGGGTGGGCAATCTCCCAAGTGCTTCCAGCTCTCTGGTGTGCAGGCAAAGCAGATTCCAGCAGCCAAAGAAATGCAAATGTGGCCAAGGATGGGCTCCAAAATTGTAAGGGGATCCGAGTGGGTGTAGGTAGCGCACTGAGAATATCAGCCCAAAGAAGGCTGGACATTCAAAACATAGGAAATAATTTGAGAACCAGTGTTACACATAGCCTTTGGGAGGCACCACAGTTAGGCACATGGACACTGGGCCCAGAGAGGCTGAGTGACTGGGCCTGAGTCACACAGATGGCAGCCAAAATTCCAGTCCTGGTCTGCCTGGGTGAAGTCCATCTGATCTGCCAAAACTTGCTCACCCTCTTCTATACCATGTTGCTCACTACCCTGGGACTAATGCCTTTTCTATGGAGGGTCAACCATAGGGAATCCTTCATGTGCCACAGAATCTTACAGACCGCCTTGGCTTCAGAAAGCTCAGGGCCCCTGCGGTTGTCTTCAGGACAGCATTAGTGGCCCTTCCCCGGAGTCACCCCTCTCTTCTTGAATTTGTCCAACGCAAGGCACCAAGAAGGGTAAAACATGACTTTCTGAACCCCAAAGAGAGACGCCTATGTCTCAGATACAGGGTGGCCCATCTCCTGGCTCCAAAGACATTATTAGTGATTCGGGGAGAGTCAGTTAGATAAACAGGTACCATCCCAAACAAAAGACCTTGTGAGCTCAGCCGTTTGTTTCTCCTTTATTGTATTTAAAGGCAATTACCCCACATCCTGCATTCTGAACATGAGCGAACATGTGAAGGAGCCAGACACTCAGGAGCTCCAGTCACGCAGACCTCACGTTTAGCTAGAGAGCAGTGGTCCAGAGCCCCGGTTCCCTGGCCAGCCCTGCCACACACTAGCTGAGGGACAATCGGGTAAGATGTACAGTCTGGTCAGGTCTGAGCATCCTTGTTCATAAAGTGGTAAAGCCATACCTACCCCATAATGGTACTGTGAGGATCTACAATATACCTAAAGGGCTTCGTCAAGTGTCAAGCTCAAGGCACACATGAAAGTATCTTGTCACATTTGTTCTACCAGCTTGATTTTTATAAAACCAAATGCAGGCACTCCCCTTTCTCAGTATCATTGATCCAACATCCTCAGACACCCAGACACCAGGCAAGAGCTAGGATATAAACTTATAAGGCCTCTGGGTAGATGCACCAGATGACACGAATCCATGCACCCTCCTCACGGTGAAGCAACCAGGCTCCAGTGCCCAGTGTATTTTCTTCTAGGCAATTCTAACAAGCTTTGTTATTATGTCTGGTTTCTCAGAGTAGAAGCAAACAAAGACTCAAGGAGTTGGCCCGCTGACCCTAGCAAAAAAGCAGTTATTTAACAGCCTGACAGGAGAAATGTCCAAAAGAGTATAAATGACAGCTGTATTCACTCAAAATCACAGTCTGGGGTCAAAAGCCTACACATTCCAGAAGGCCCTGGTGTTGGTAATGACTCAAGACACTAAGAATCAAGCTGCATTGTGTCCTGTGCTATTTAATAGTGCAGAGACAGTTCACAGTAGAAAAGTTTACAGAAAAAATGTCTAATAGCACTAGGAATTAAACCATAAGCACATTAAAAAATAATAAAATCTACAGTGTTTAAGTTATTATGTATTTTCTGAATTGAAAACACTCGATGCTGGTAAGGGTAAGGCAAAACTGGTTCCAGAAAACCAAAAACGATATAAATGTCTCAAAGTAAAGGAAAGATAAAGTGAATTCTAATGGAATAAAATGACATTTAGCATCCACTAAAAGTGAAAAATTGGAAATCTATACAGAAACAGGGAAAATGGCTTATGATGTCAATGAGAACGCACAAGACACTTAAGTTGCATGTGTAGACCATATCCAAGTGCACACAACCATACTTCCCTAAGAAAAAGAGACTGCAAGGAATATCACTGTGGTTTATTCTTGCCATTCCCTCCTTTCTTAGCACTTCACAGGCAGGGAAACTGAGGCCAAGTGGCTGTCTCTGCTCTTGAGAACCTGCCCCTACGGTTTCCATGTGGCCTGCAGGAGCAGAAGGGGCAAAGAGGAAAAGCCGAGGACCCAGGCACCAGGAGGGTCATGTCCTAGAGGACATGTGGGGCTGGGAGTGTAGAGGGCTGGTTCAACACGTGACTTTGTTGCATGTTTTCTAAGCCATGAAGCCTGCTCAGTGACAGGCCCCGAGGAACAGGGGCAGCTCCAATCCGGTGTCTGCCCTCACAGAGCGCATGGGAGGGAGAGATGGTCTCTGCCTGAAGTGATCAGGGAAGGCATCAAAGAGGAAGTGGTATTTGGACCTTGAAGCCGAGAAGGGGGCATGCAGCATGCTGAAGCCAGTTTGTGCTAGTTCGAGAGGGGGATGACTGCTAAATTGTCAGGAATCTTGCATGCCGGTGCTTAGGCATAGCCGTTAATAAAAATAAGTTCTATAAAATTACAATTTGATAGATAACATTCGAAGCAAAGGTAATGTGCAAAATTCATCATATCCTAATTATTTTACTTTCTCTTACTATTATCAATGCCTTTGAGGTTGTTTATACCTACTGTACCTGTGAGGTGGGAATACGATAGAATCATGTGCCTCTCTTCTCAACTCCACATTCAATGGCACCAAGTCACCATCTTGAAACTCCAGCACCGGGAGTATTTACATCACAGAAATGGGCAAACGCTCTAAATCAGAACTTGGCTTAATATTTTGTTGATAGTCAAGCATTTAGACCTTGGACTTCTAAAAAATGATGGAGAAAATGTTAATAATGCAGACTTAATTTAAAAGTCTGCCATGCGGGCGCCTGGGTGGCTCAGTGGGTTGAGGCCTCTGCTTTCAGCTCAGGTCATGATCTCAGAGTCCTGGGATCGAGGCCTGCATCGGGCTCCCTGCTCAGCGGGGAGCCTGCTTCCCCCTCTCTCTCTCTGCCTGCCTCTCTGCCTCCTTGTGATCTCTCTCCCTCTGTGAAATAAATAAATAAAATCTTTAAAATAAATAAATAAATAAATAAATAAATAAATAAATAAATAAAAGTCTGCCATGCTTCAGTTTTTTTTAAATATTATGAATAACATCAAAATATGAGGGAATTCTTCCAGTACTTGAAAACCATTATCTGCCTGGCAGACAAGTTATCTTTGTTACTGATGAATGAGTGAAGTTCCATTGTATGCTTTCATTATTTCATTTTGTCTTACTCATAATGTAAAGGAAAATACCAGTCAACATTCATGAAAGAACTTCACTCCACAACATGAGCGACTTCTTTTCTTTGCTGCCTCCTATGGTAACCAAGCATTTGTTCATAGTTTGGTTTTGCAACGCTATTGTTGGCAACAGAATTAGAAAAACTGACAGCATATTTTACAAGAAATAGCAGCACCGACGCTAAAAGGGTATGGAATTTACAATAGGGTGCTGCATATTATCTGTAAACTGGATGCTACACATTCTTTACATCAGGAAAATGTATAGTAAACATATACAGATATATATTACACATCCTTTTTCAGGAGAGCGTTTGTTAAACATTTACTAATGTGCCACAGGTAAGGACCCAGGCAGGAAGAGACAGGCAGGAGTGGGTAGAGAAAAGTACAGCAGGGATTGTAAATGGGTTCTAGAGCAGAGTGACCCCGTAGGAGATGAGGTGGGTGCTATCTCCAAGGGACCAGTGTCCTCACTGCCCTGGATTCCTCTGGCCCTGGTCCCTGGCCAGATTGCTTTCTGGAAGGAAAACGAGGCCCTGGGTGGGGCGGCATCCAACCTCCCAGGGAGTGAGTCTGGCTGGAGGTGGTGCTGAGCCCGATACTCCACAAGGAAATGCCTTGGGGCCACCGGAGGGGAGAGAGGACCCTGTACGTCAAAGCAAGCCAGAGGTGAGACAGCCAGAACTGAGAGGACCCTGGGGTCTCCTCACACAGTGCCAGCCCTCTCAAGGTCAAAGAGGAGACGAGTTCAAGAAGGGGACCTTGGGGCAGGGATGGGAGGTGTGGGTGGGCTATCTCTAGGGAGCCCTGCACACACAATCCTGGACCCGTGCTTTTGCCCTTCAAGGACACACACTCAGGCCCCTAACGGCACTGTTTTTCCGCCGGATTCTTCTATTGCTTCGAATCTGAGTGAGACATGAAAGCCCAAGAAGCTCTCTGCCCCTCACTGTGCATGCCTGCTCTTACTTGACTCTTACCATGGTCTCCTCACGGCTTCATTTTCCTATAGAGTTTTAAATTCCTGTGTCTAGTCAGAGTCCTCCTGCAACTCCCACCCTTCCTTTTGTTCTTGATGTTGTTTGTATCTTATGATTTCTCTTAATTAGTCCTGAGGTAAGTTTGTATTATCAGTTTTTCAAAGAACTGGCTTCCTGTTTTGTTGATCATCTGTACTGGTGTTTTGTTTGCTTTGGTTGTTTCTTTTTCACTCATTTCTAATTTCATCCTTCTACTTCCTCTGGGTTTATTTCATTCCTTTTCTAGCTTCTTGGATTGAAAGTTCAGTGATCTCACTCATTATTTTTTTTAAATTTTCTCTTTTAATAGTGAGGATAGCTAGAGCTACAAATTTCCCTCCAAGCCCTGCTTTGGCAACATCTAAGGGATCTGATGTTTACCAGTGTGCTTTTGTTTCCAGGTGTACGGGTTTGCAGGGTGGAGCTCTCTTTCAGTAACTGAATTCTAATTGCTTTTCATTCTGGCCAGTGAATATGGCTTACTTCATGACAGCATTGTGGAGTTCACTGAGATTTCCACTGCTTACTATTTTTTCTTAACATTTTTAAAAATTGAAGTATAATACACACGCAGTAAAGTGATTACAGATCATGTGTATAGCTTGATGAGTTTTTACAAATACATATACTTAGGGGCACCTTTGTGGCACAGTCAGTTAAGCATTTGACTTTTGGTTTTTGGGTCAGGTCCTGATCTCAGAGTTGTGATATCGAGCTGTGTAGGGCTCCCTGCTCAGCAGGGTGTCTGTTTCTCCCCCTCCCTCTGCTCCCCACCCCCGCCACCTGCGCACGCTCTCTCTCTCTCAAATAAATAAATAAATCTAAAAAGATACATAGACCTATGTCTCTGCCTATGGATCAACATATAGAATATTACCAGACCACAAGAAGACTTCTTCCTGCCCCCTCCCTATCAATACCCCTCAGAGGTATCATCACGATTCATTTTTCCTTTCATAAGTTTTTGAAGTTCTTATAAATGAAGTCATACAATATGTATTCTTTTGTGTCTAGCTTCCTTCTCTCTACATCATGTCTGTAAGATTCATCCATGTTTTTCACTGTAGCAATGGTTTATTTCATTTTCACTGAAGCACAGTTGTCCATTGTACAAAGATGTCGCAATTTATTTATCCATTCTACTGACCTAAGATATTTAGGTTGTTACCAATGTATACCTATCATAAACAATGCTGCTATGAACATTCTTATAAATATTTTTTAATACAGACATACATTTCTTATAGGCATATACATGAAAGTACTAATTAACTTTCAATTTTTGGATTCTGAGTGTATTTTTTCCTATATCATTTAAAATCTTATTTGGGTCAGGGTAGGATATAAAAATATTTTATCATGTGTGACTGTGTCAAATGAATCAGGGGCTGTAAGTCACAGCAGTATTCTCCCCCATATTAGCTCTCCTGGCCCCTAGTGTTCAAACTTAGAAGAATCTTAGAACCCAGATCTCTCAAACAGTGGCTCCTAAACTTCTGTATCGGAATCATCTGGAGCACTTGTTAAAAATGCACAGTGCTGGGGCACCTGGGTGACTCAGTCGTTAAGCATCTGCCTTCGGCTCAGGTCATGATCCCAGGGTCCTGGGACTGAGCCCCACATTGGGCTCCCTGCTAAGTGGGAAGCCTGCTTCTCCCTCTCCCTCTGCCGCTCCCCCTGCTTGTGCTCTCTTGCTGTGTCTCTCTCTGTCAAATAAATAAATAAAATCTTTTTTTGGAAAGTTTTTTAAAAAATGCACAATGCTGTCTCTGCCCAAAACCTATTGCCTTGGTTTCTCCAGGAGCAGGGCCCAGGAATAGGCATTTTAGCAAGTATCCCCAGGTGATTCTACTGTTCATCAAGGTATCAAACCTTCCTGGGTTCCATGTTTCCATGACTGTGGACCAGTGAGGTGCATTATCCCCATCCCAGGCAGCCTGAGACCCTCTGTGTCCCATACTGAGAACCCCTGTTATAAGTGGGTTCTCCCCCTGCCCACTTCCTCCTTGTCTTCACTCCTAAAAGCCCATGTAAAGAATATGGATGGTGTATCAGAATTACCAATAAGTTTGGGTGGAACTGGTCCCTTTCTTCACTGTACCCATGGGAAAATTGAGGTCAGGGAGATGAAAGAGCATCCATAAGGAGACAGGGTCCTATCCTCCCTGTGTCTACAATAAGGGAAAAGTCCTGCAAAGGGAAATCCTTTCGTCCCAGGTTTCCTGCAAATATCAGTGCTCCAGAAGAGGCCTCTGTTATCAAAGTGAGCATGGCCTTGGGAATCAAGACAGACCCAAGGTCAAATTCTAGCTCCTCTCCTTGAAGCAAAGAAATGGAGGTTTCTGAACCTCAGGTTCCAATCTTGAAAATGGGTTTTGAGCTGATGTTAGGGTGAGAGCTAACATATATATGAAGCATTTGGCACATGGCATATGCTGATTAAATAGGTATAATTATTATTAAGAGAATCTTAGTCACCTGGGAAGTCCTGTCACTTTGTCTGGAATAGTACACAAGCTGGGTGGCAGAAACAGTGGGGGGAAAGAATCCTGACTCTCCCAATGCCTTACCTACTGTCTTTAAGGTCTTCCTTCCTCTTGTTACCTGCATGCCTGAACTCCGAGTTCACCTAGGAGCCCTTCCATTGGACACACGTTTCCTGAGCAGCAACTGTAGACTGGGTCCTGAGGGGCACTGGGATTTCGGTTCTTGCCCCAAGGAGTACCCGCCCTGACAGACAGGCAGGAGTGTATATGGACAGCTACGGTACAGAGGGCAAAGTGAGAGTCTGGGTGAGGAAGTGGAGTTGGGGTGAGCCTCAGGGGCTGAGGCAGGCATGGGCAGGGAGAACACACCAGGTAAGTGTAAGCCTAGCCGTTTATAAATGGGCAAATGGAGGGTCAGGGACTTGGGCAAACTCTCCCAGTGGCCCTAAAACCTGGCTCCCCTGACTCTCCATCTATTTTGGAATTTATCTTTTAGGGAAAGCTCGACTGATACAGGGTCAGTCAAGAGCCCAGCAGATAGGTAAGCTTAGTATGAACTTGTAGGCATGAAGCACATCAAAGACATTAAGCAAACTGAGATTCGCGGAGTCTTTTGTTTGCCTATCTGCGCTAACATTTCACAGAGAAGGACATCCCCCAGCAGAGGACATGTGAGTTTGTATTAACAAGTGGTATTTATAATATATTTTGGTCTCAAAATCACATCTACATGGATGGCCAGATGCAGGAGCAAGAACTCACCTTCAACAGCACTTTGCTCTTTCCATGGCCAAGTCTTAGGCTTGGTGAACAGGTCCCAGGAGTCAGAAGCCCTGTGTTCTAGCCAATCTATGCCTGATTTGCTTTGTGATCTGGGCAATTCCCTCTCACTCTTTGGGCCTCAGTATCCCTGTCTGTGAAATGCAAGCATTAGGTTAATTGCCTCCTAGGACTCCTTCGGACCCAGGGCTCTCAGGTCCTGCTGTCTTTTTCGGATACTTGCAACAGCTCTGGGAGGCAGACATCATCACTCCCATTTTATAAATGGATAGTGAAAACTTGGAGGAGGGAAGAGTCAGGGTCACCAAAGAGTCGAAGGCTGAGCTGGCCTGGAACCCAGAGCCCCACACCTTTCCCAGGTATACCTCCTAGAGAGCCATGTGTATGCACATATGCGTGTACACGCATGCATGTGGGGCAGGGCACATGTAGAAACATGTGCCCCAGAGCAGCCCTGCAGTTGTTCCTGGATGCTGCGTGTGCTGACTTGTTGGCTGGGCCAGGCCTGTTCCAGGCAGTTCTGCCCCATGGGAGGCAGGAGGAAAGAGGCAGGGGGGGAGAAGGGGGGGAGCTACACCTACATTTTTGTGCTGCCCTCTGATTTCAGTGGCTGTAACGCAGGCTCCTGGCTGTTGTGTACTTAGCTAAGTCTGAGTGACTCCATAGACGGGCAGTGGGCCGGAACCCTCCCCTCCAATCATCGAAACTGACAAGCTCCTCTCCCGGCTGGGATCCAGGCCTGCAGGGGCAATTGCAGCCCTTCCTGCACATGCTCACCGAAACACACACACAAACACGCGCGCGCACGTACACACTTAGCAAGTGTTTCCCCCTCTCTGGCCTCCGGTTCCTCATCAGTAAAATGGGAGACAGCTAGTTCTCTTTGCCTGACCAGAGGATCTTTTGGGTTCAGAGACATTGAAGCTGGTTGTGCAAACTGTAAAGAGCTGAAAAGACCCTGCTGGGATCATGCTCAGCCAATCCATCCACACAAATGGCAAAGAACAGGGTTTGTTTTTTTTTTCCTTTTTAAAAAAATAATAAAATAAGCCATGTGGGCTGCCTTTGACATGAGATTATATTAGCTTACTCTAGTTTTATCTGAACACAAAATCAGTGATTTCAGCCTCAGAATCATGCTGCCTGGGGTGCCCCTCCCCCTCCCCATCAAATATGGAATGGATTGAGGAGAATGCCCTAACTGACGATTCAAAACAAAGACACTGATTTTGGACTTCTAACCCCCAGAACTCTGCAATAATAAATTTGTGGTTTGGGGGAGGGGGAAGGGAAAATGCTCTAGCCAGATAGTTAATAGAATGGACTCTGGAACCAGACTGCGGGGCCTCAAATCCCGGTTCCACCACTTACTGGTGCGTCATATGGCCTTGGACCTGGGATTTCATGGCTTTGGCCTCAGGATCGCCATCTGCCAGGTGAGGTGACTACAGTGTTAAGAGTGTCTGCACGTACAAAACTGCTCAACAAAGTGGTTGTTAATATTTTTTTCTTAGAAGCAGAGTAGGTGGTGATGATCATATTCAAGGTCGCTCACCAATTCACTGCCAGTGCCAAGGTTGGCCCTGAGCTCTCCCGCACCCCCACCAGTCTACACTGGCTTTGGGGGAACACTCTGTCATTGGAGGGTAGGACAGCTACTCTACCCCACCTCCCTGCCCACAGCCTTGTCTACAGCTCCCATGGGAGTTTTCAATGAGGAAAACTCAAGCTCTCACTGGGTAAAAGCAGAAAAGTAAGGCTCTCTGCACCATTCTCTACTAGCACTAGCTCCAACATCACTGTCGTCTATGACTGGACACAGCAGTCTGGTGGCAGAGGGCTTGAAACCCTGAGAGCTGTAGGGACCCAGAAATCTATCGGAAAAGGAATAAACTAAATAAAGAATTGGGCTCCAGATTCATGTGCTGACTGACAAGCTGGGTGACCTAGGCAAGTCACTTCACCTCTCTGAGCCTTTGGAGATAAGAGTACTGTTTGAAGTTCTTAAGGCTAGGGTTTGATGAGATCAGAAATGCCTCACAGTCCAAAGGATGTCAATAAATAAAGCATGCTCAGCTCGGCAAAGGTATGAGAAGAGGTCAAATGTGGAGATTGACTCTAACTTTTTAAGCTGCCAAGAACCATGATAAGCTCCCATGATTGAAAAATTCCTATGGGAGTCATTTTATTTATAATCCAAATGCAGCCCAAGAAGCCAAGACACAGAAATTCAAGTCATGGAAGTGGGTCTGTCTTGAAGGCAGCCTCTCAGAGGGTGGAAACCAGAGGGGCTTCAGGGGACACACTTACCTCTGGCCAAAGAGGCAAGCAAGAGGCTTTCATTGTTAGCCAGCACTGGGTTTGAACCCCTGCTTGGCCACTTGTTGACAGCTGACTAACCTTAGGTAAGTCCCTCAACCCTCTGCCTCACAGCTTCCTCATCTGTAAAATGGGCATAATAATCATGGCCCATATGGCTGTGTGCAGGATTACATAAGGTGATGCAGTAAAACACTCCTGGCACACAGTAAGCTCAATAAAAGGAAAGTACTGTTCTCACTTAGGATTCTCTTGTTTTGGGGTGATAGAAATAAAACCAAGTAAATAAGTTTTATTCCTTAATAAAGCTTAAGAAAGTATTTTATTGGTTTAATAACCAAGAAGGGCAGGGGTGGAGCTGGCCTTAGGGAGGGAGGTCTGGTACCAGGAACTCAAACATCAAGACATTCTCTAAGCAGCTTCTTATCTCTAACTGTTGCCTGCCTTCCTTCCTTTCTTTCTTCCTTCCTTCCTTCCTTCCTTCCTTCCTTCCTTCCTTCCTTCCTTCCACAGACAGGGCTCCCCACAGATGAGGACATGGCTTCCAACAGCTCTAGGCTCACACCTCCAACACTCATCAGGAAAGGATTCTTTCTAATCAGCTTTAAAAGGGCGCCTGGGTGGCTCAGTGGGTTAAAACCTCTGCCTTCGGCTCAGGTCATGATCCCAGGGTCCTGGGATTGAGCCCCGCATCAGGCTCTCTGCTCAGCAGGGAGCCTGCCTCCTCCTCTCTCTCTGCCTGCCTCTCTGCCTACTTGTGATCTTTCTCTCTCTGTCAAATTAAAAAAAAAAACTGTTAAAAAAAATCCCAAGAAAGGACCCCAATTTGCCTGGCTTGGGTCACATGATCGTCCCTGGACCAATCACAGCAGCCAGGAGGATGGGGTCAGCCTGGGTCATGTACCTAGAGTGCTAGGGACGTGCTCCCAGAAGAAAGAGAGGGCCAGGATGCTGTGAAATTTTCTCCTCTGGTAGTCCTGTAAGTGGAAAAGGGGAACAGTTCCCTGTGCTAGGCGCTGTGGATGGCATGAAGCACTTATAAGTGTTACATCTTCTTAGTGTGTCTTTGGTGCCAGGTTTATCCTAAAACATACTCATTGTAGAAACAGCTCGACTTAATACAGCTTAATGCTGCCCAAATCCACCATCTTCAGCCGTTGTTTGCAGAGCTTACAAAGAGCTCTCAGCAGGCAAAGCCCAGGCACAGTGTTAGTCTCACTGGAGGGCCCATCATGGATCTTTTCTTGCCCCTGCCTACTGTTTCCAGACACAGCTGGACGCTGGCCTCCTGGACACCGCCTGGACGCCAGGCCACAGATCTCATGGCGACTCGGGGTATTGTACTTAGAGCAAAACGTGACAGTGCTAGAAGGGAGGGACCTCAGGAACCACCTGGCCCATTTCAAAGGTGGGGAGACAAGCCAAGAGAAGGCAAGGGACCTGCCTACCCAAGGACACAGAGCTCCTTTGGGAACGGTGTCTTCTTCCTCAAGCACCATCAGTCTGTGGGTATGGCAGGTCTTCAATAAATATTAAGTGAATGAACAAATAAACTAAGATTTTCATCCAGGCCTCTTGTTTTCCAGACCCATATAACTCTGCTCCCTCTTGAACCGAAGAATTGTAATTTCTAAATCTAAAGTCCTTGCCCATTCTAAGTGCGATGGGTTCCTGACCAGGACAAGCAGGAGGGATGGATAGGTGCCAAGAGGACCAAAATGCTGACAATCCCAGGTGAAGCAAATGAGAAGTGGTATGTGGTATTGGAGCAGGCAGGCAGGGAGGACAGACTGGAGAGGGATGAGTATACATTCATCTTTGTGTAATTTAGGATTTGGTCCTGTGTGTGATAGACAGGGCAGGGATTCCATTCCCATCTGCCAGATGAGAAACCTGAAGCTCCAAGAGGGCAAATGACTTACTCAGCCTTCCTCCCCCTCCCCTGCCCAGGCCCCAGCAGTTTAAGGAGGAGCTTACACCCCTGCCCAGCTGTAGCTGTCTCAGCTTCTGGCTCACAACCCTCTATGGCAGACACATGGGACCTCAGCTCCTGCCATTCTGCCTAGGAGCTCTCCCTGGTGGTCCTTCCCAGGGCAGAGCAGACATGCTGGGAATGAACAGCCACCTCCCTGGAAACGATTCCTAACCACTGGCTGACACTTTGACGCCCAAGTTGGGGATACATACTCCAGCGGCCTTGCCCCTCAGATGGCTTAACGTTGAGGGTGAACACATACATGTACCACACTGGCTCCCCAAGTGCCCAACAGGGGTCACTTGCATGATAACATGTCATTCATTGTGTTTTCTCCCTGCCCTGCTTTACTTCCATGATCCCTGACAGCATTTCCCGGGATCCTCTCCCAAATAAACTACTTGCACTTGAATCTTTGCCTTAGAGTCTGCTTCTAGGTTAACCCAAACTAAGACAACCACCTTCTTTTAAAAAAGAGAATGACCTGTTGGCTAAATTATGACAAATGCAGTCCATAAAAAGTCAACCCAAGTCAGATCTAGAATGCCACAATGCTGTCTTACTACCTGCCTGCCCCTTGCCTGGCTCCCACCCTCACCAGTCCTACAAGTTTCTCCACCACCCACAAAGGAGGTCATTGCTTGTGAGGGTGTCACAAGTCATGCTACTGAGAACCAGCACCATGCAAGGCTGACTCCATCACTGAGCCCTGGGTGACAGTTTCCCATGGCTCTCATAAGATGCCACCTGGCAGGAAACAGAGCTGCAGGAGTGAGTTGGCACCTGCCCTGCCTTCTCAGGCAGGCAGTGGTCTGTCTCTGTGCCACCTATGGACCCAGCTTCATGTCACCTCATTCCTAGACCCTGCAAGATGATCTGTGCCTGGGTCTGAGGACCAGAATCATGGAGTCATGGAATGGTGAGCAGGAGAGACCCACGGGGACTGAGTGCCTTCTCTAACCCTCCCATTGAAAGAGGGAGGAGATGAGACCTTGGGAGACAAGGTTTTGTCCAAGGTCACACAGTGCATCAGGAATGGGGGTCTTGTCTAGGGTTACAAAATGCATCGGGTTGGAATAGGGCATGAATCTAACCTTTTTTTATTTCCAGTGATTTTTTTTGCTTATTATAAAAAATTATGAAAAGAGGAAAGGGGAACATGACAGAAGACCAAGAACATGGGATTTAAGAGGCTAGGCAGACCTAGACTTGAAACCCAGTTTTGCAGACTCTTGGCCAAATGACTTTAAGCAACTCAGTACCAAGTGCCTCAGTTTCCATGACTGTAGCATTGAGTTCATTCTATTAGCCATCCAACAGGGCTGTCAGAGACGACTAAGGTGGAAGGCACCTGGTAACAAACATCAGCTGACTCGGAATCTCAGATGAGAGCTGTGCATCTTTAGGCCCCCACGTAGCATAAATCCCAGAGAAGTCATACAGAAACACCCTCACCATGTTCCTAATCCCTTCTGGAGAGTTTGCCGCAGGGTCTGGGGCAGAATTTGCAGAGTGAGCTTCAGAGTACTCCTCTGTGTGAGAAAAGTTGCCATGTGAGCAAAGAACTGCACTGCCAGGTAAGTTGGGAAAGTACCAAGTTTGTGAACTGCAGGACTTCTCAAGGACTCTGCTTCCTGATGTGCTCTCGAGTGTACAGCATTTTCTGGTGTGTCCGACCACGCGAGTCTTGTCAGGAGCACTAAATGACCCCCCCGCGCCTGAGGGTGCTGCAGGAAACAGTTTGGGAAACGGTTGCTGAACTACTGGAAAGTCCACCAGACTGAAATCAGGAGCCTTTGCTTCTTATTTTGTGTTTGCCACTTACTCACTGTGTGACCTTAGTCATGTCCCTGACCCCTATGGGCCTCAATTGGCCCCATCTGTTAAATGAGAGGGGGAGAATGGAATTCCTAAAGCTGCTTCCGGTTCTGATGTACTGGGATTTCAAAGCTCTTCTCTACCATTAGCTCCCTGCTTTTAACCCTAGCACACCCAATTCTGGCCAAGTACAGTGCTGGCAGAAGGGTAGAGGGTCCCAAGAGGGTGCCAGCAAGCAGGGTCATTGCTGGTCCCATGTCTTGCCCCAGAAAGAGAGGAGGAAATGTTGGGGCAGGGCCCTGCCAGCCTCCTGCCTGGAGACGTGAGAGCTGCTACCCATCCCCCCACCCCTGCAGGGACAGTCAGCCTCTAGGGGATTAAGGGCAGGCCCAGCCCCCATTCAACCCATTCAGCTAGACAGGAAGCCAAGCGCGCTCCTGCCCGCCCACCTCTGTGGGGCAGGTCTGCAGGATTATGCACATTGTGTTGCAGCCTTGCACAAAGGGAGGCCCGGCCCATGGGGAAAGGCTGTGTCCAGGCGGGAATCCACCACCCCGGTAGCTAGGGCAGGCTGCTGGGCTGCAGAGCTGATCATCTGCTGAGCCAGAGGCTGTGTCCTCACAGGGGCCCGGTGTTGCCCTTTACCTGCCCACCGGGTAGCTTGGGGCTCCCAGGGGCATGATGGGTCCCGTCCCTTCCAGTGTCCGCCAAGACCAGGTCCCCACATCCACACACAGTTTTACCCTAAATGTAGGAATCTTTTCTTGGGACAATGCAAACATCTGCACAAAAGGCAGGTAGGAGGCAGGCGGCAGGCAGGCGGGTAAGGACAAGTTCATCTCCCTGAGCCAGAGGCTCCTAAAGGCCTCTGAGGAACTGGCATGTTCATTGTCTCTACCTTCTTACAGCCACCATCTAATTGTTCACCTGGACAAGCTGCATTTGGCTTTGAAGGTGATTCGAAGACAGAGACATTGGCCAGACAGCCGGGCTCTGCCACAGGTCAGTCCCTTCCGGCCACCTGAAGAGATGGGCCTTCACTATCTGGGATCCTGTGGAAAAGATGTGTGCTCCAGGTGGTGCGGAGTGCCCTGAACTCCACTCACGCCTCATTTCAGCCATATCCCTGTACACCGGACCATTACTGACGTTTTTCTTTTTATCAACTTCTTAAATGGAAACAACTTCTTTGGCCCTTTGCCAAGCAATAATATCTATGAAATCACGGGTCTTACATACTAGTTCCTAATACAATAAAAATAATTCCCTAATCATAGAAAAAGTGGTTTGGCCCTAGACTACCTATCATTAGCCTGAGCATTGTCTGTGGTGAGGTAGAGAGAACAGATTGGGTTAGACAGTCACCAAGCCCCGTTTAGCTCTTGGGAGCTGGGTTTATACGAAACTGAGAATCCTCAATGCCACTGATTCCAAAATTCTCCACAGCCACTTAAGCCAGACCCTCAGCAGTTACCCCAGACCCCTCTTCCTTCCCCACTCGTCTGCTGCATTCACCAGGCAGTCCTGTCTCCTGAACACCTTGCCTGTCTGCCCCACCCTCTCCCATCCCTGTGGCCATACTCTCAGTTGAGGCTTTCACCCACTCTCCCCAGTTTCCTGTAGGAGCCGCCTTGCTGGTCTGCCTGTTACCTCCTGACCACCTCCAATCCACTCTCTACCCTGCAACCTGACTACTCTTTTTGCCATGCATATCGAAAGCACCTGGAACATGGTAAACACTCCATTAATAACAGCTATGATATTTTTAAGGCTGCAAATCTAATTATGTCTCTTTACTGCTTAAAAGCTTTCCAGGGTTTCCCCATAGACCTTAGGCTACCTGGTTCCTTGACCTGGTACAGAAGGCTCTTTCTGATCTAGCCGCTCCCTATTCCTTTAACTATATTCTTCATCATTTCTCACCTCTATCCCTGTGCTCCAGTGAGACCAAAGCATGAGGTGTCCACATGGGCCATGCTGTTCCATGCCTCTCTGCCTTTGCAGATTCTGTCTCTTCTCCCAGGAATGTCCCCCTCCCAGACTACCACCTCTTCTTCAGCTGGCTAGCCAATTTAGGATCTTATGAAATGGCATCATCCTCTCTGTATCTGTCAGCTTGTGCTGCATAACAAACCACCCCAAAACACAGTAGCTTAAAATAAAATAAAACAAAAAAACACTGATTATTCCTCACCAATCTGTAGGTTGGGTGGATGGTTCTTCTGGTCTGGGCGGGCCTCCCTCATATGTGCAGGGCCTCAGCTGGGATGTCTGGGACAGCTGGGGTGGCTAGAATCTCTCTTAACACAATCTTATCCTCCAGGAGGCTAACCTGGACTTGTTCGCATGGTAGACTCAGGTTCCCAGCAACAAGAAAGAGGGCAAGCCCCATTGTGCAAGGAGTGCTTATGAAGTCTCTGCTTGCATCACATTTGCAAACATCTGCTGGCCAAAGCAAGTCACATGCTCAAAGCCCAGCTTCAATAGTAGACAAGGAAGGCAACCCCCAGATGGATACAGAAGGCAAGGCGGAGGGATCTTGAAGAGGGAGCAGAGGACATAGAACCTCTCTAGGAATCAATTAACAGAGGCTTGCTCTTAAATTTTGAGAAATGTCCTACAACATGCCTAAAGATGTTCTTCAAATGTTAATAAACTCCCTGAGATAAGAGAGTATCACCCTCCTGCAGGTGTCCCAGAACAGGACTGCAGAGGAAGTTGTGTGGATGTCAGACAAGACAGGCCCAGAACATACCTGAATGGAGGCCTTTCCTTAGTTGAGTTGATCTTGATCTTTGGGAACTGGGACACACTCTCAAATATTAGCATTTCTAGAGGCATGTCTGAAGGGATGACATGGTACTCCAGGGGGTTTGCAGGGTTTACTTGCTGGCCGCTAAAGAATGTGACACCATTTACTAGAACCGATGGCTGCTCAGGCTTATTCCCTTACACACCCACAAAGCAGTGTTCTGGATGTAATCCTATGTCAAGACGACCCCTTGCTACTTGTGCTTATTTCTCACTCACAGTGAGCTGTACTCCATGATCCCTCCAGTTCAGTCTTCCAACCACATCAGGACTTACTGCAGCTGAAATTGAGTTTACATTTTTTTTAGTACTCCAGTACACCCTGCTGAGGAAGTGCTGCTTTAGTCAGTCACACAGCGAAGCCAGTAACACCCTCCATCAAGAAGCTGGATGTTTGTCACAGCCCATCGATTTACAGTATGTTGTATATACACTTAGGCATAAATATAATTAAAATATATGTAATTCTTATTTAATAATATGCTCCATTCTCTTTTAGTGGTTCCAATTATCTTTAAAATGTTTTAGTTGATGTATTATTATGTGAACACAATGAAGTACTAGAAATGTCCTAGACCTTGATCCTGGTGTAAACAGGTCTGTTCCTTTGTGTCTGACTTCTTTTGCTCAGTGTAATGTCTCTGAGATTCATCCATGTTGTTGCATTTAACAGTACTTTGTTCCTTTTTATTGCTGAGAAGCATTCCATTGTGTGACTATATTACAGTTTGTTTATGGACATTGGGCTGTTAGGGGTTTTATGAATAATGCTGCTATGAATATACACTCTTGTACTTGTCTTTTGAGGAACTACATTTCTCTGTGGTATATATTCAAGAGTGGAATGGCTGCATCATAGGACAGGTGTATATTTAGCTCTACTGTATAATTTTAAAGAGTGACTGAGGTTCTTTCTTCATAAAGTCCCCCCAGGTACTGTTATATACAGACTCCGGAATGGTTGGATTCTGCCTGAATGTCAGCCTATATCCTAGTACCAGATCAGCAGCCCCCTTTACAGAATGCTGTCTAAACAGTTTTAAAGCCTTGTCTATGCTATACAATTCATTGGCACTGTCTTATACTTTATTCCAAACATCATTTGACATTTCACCAGACTGAATGCTCCTTGAGGGCCGGTAGTCTGCCATCCCTATAATCCCCCTTGCTTGGCATGCAATAGATAATTAATGTTTAAAGATAAATAATAATAATTAGTTAGCTGTTACTGTGTAAGAAATTATGTTAAAGCTTGGTGGCTTAAAACAACATTTGTTATCTCACAGCTTCTGTGGGTCAGAGATCTAAGAGCAGCTTAGCTGGGTGGTCTGGCTCAGAGTTTGTCATGAGATTACAATCAAGATATTGGCCAGAGCTGCAGGCATCCAGCAGCTTGACTGGGGGTGGCCCGGAGGATCCACTTCCTAATTCGCTCACCTGCTGGCTGTTGGCTGGAGACCTGCAAGCTGGCTTCTCCAGAACAAACAGCAAGCTGGAGCATCTTTTATCATCTGGTCACACATGGTCACATTGGCTTTATTCTGTTCATTAAAAATGAGGCACTGGGTCCAGTCAGTACCCAAAGGAAGAGAATTAAGCTCCACCCCTTGAAGGGAGGCATATTACAGAATTTGTAGACATATGCTAAAAGCACCATCTCTAATAATAGCTAACATTTGTTGAGTATTTACTATGTGCCAGGTGCTATACTAGGTATTTTCACAGAGTATTTTGTTTAATCCTTATTACAACCCTACAAGAGAGATACTATCTTCAGTTCTTTAGAGAGGAAATTGAGGTGCTGAACTATGAAGGAATGCATCCCACAGTAACTAACCGAGATAGGATGGGAGCCCAGAGGTCAGATTCCCAGAGATCTTGCTCCTCACCACTAAGCAATGCAATGAGCAAGAAAGTGGATGATTCTACGCATTTAGGGTTCTCAGATGGCGTGGTAGGCTGAATGGCAGACGCAAAGATATGTCCATGTCCTAATTTCTGGAACCTGTGAACATTACCTCATTTGGCAAAGGATGTAATTAAGTTAAGGATCTTCACAGGAGGTACTTACCCTGGATTATCCATGTAGGCCCTACATGCAATCACACACACCTCATAAAAGAGCCACAGGGAGTTGCATACAGACGGAGGAGAAAACAGAGAGGAAAACAGAGAAGAAAATGTTCTGTGAAGACAGGGGCTGAGACTGGAGTGATGCGGACACAAGCCAAGGAATGCTGGCAGCCACCAGAAGCTGGAAGAGGCCAGGAACACATCCCACCTCCACCCCACCCCACCCCCACCCCCTTATGGCATCTATAGGAACTGTAGCCAAGCTGACACCTCGATTTGGGACTTCTGGCCTCCAGAACCCTAAGGGAATAAATAGCTATAGTTTTAAGCTACCAAGTTTGAGGTACTTGGTTACGGCAGCCAGGGGAAACTGATCCAGATATAAAGTGTGTCCTACCTCCCTGTTCAGTGTCACTTCTGATGGCTGGAATGGAGTGTTTCAGGCTTATTAGCCTAGTTCTTGTCTTTGGATCAGCTTGGTAGCAACTCAGCCTGAAAGCAGTAGAGAAATTAAAATCAGGTTAAAATAAAAGGAAGAAAATTATATAATAACCATCCATGTTGTTATTATTGAACTTAAGTTTTACTCTGAGCTTCCTGGTTGCTGTGGCTAAAACAGAATCTAGATGGATTACATACGTAATTTTCATTTTCTGATAAAAAGGACCCACATCTATTCTTCAAAAAATACACATCTTTCCCTCATATTCCATACTAAGAACGACTGAGCAAGTGTGTTCACATACTGAACAAAGCAAAAGATAAAATATCAAGAATGACATCGAGAAGATCAAGGGACTACCCTCACGTTGAGGTTCTGGTGTAGTCCCCGGATAAAAGCCCCAGCCTGGCAGAGAAACATGGTTCAGAGTCACCCAGGCTGGCACCCAGGAATGACAGCTCGTGTGCGTGCAGGGTGCCAAGGTTCAAAAAGTGCTTTTACACCCATTATCCTACATATGCTCAAACAGCTCCTGAGAGCCAGGCAGGACAGACTATGTAATCTGCACTTTACAGATGCAGAAACAAGACCCAGAGAAGTGAAGAGCTTAGACTGCCTCAAGGTCACACAGCTGATGAGTGAAAGGGCTGGGTTTCAGTGAGGCTCCAAGAACAGGTCTCCAGCTTCTACTTAGTCCAGATGCCTCCTATTGCTCTACAAATCCATCTGTCTTAACTCTCCAAGCACACTGAGTCTTTGTGGGAAGTGTCCTACTCTCACACTTCTTGGGAAACTCCCAGTACCTACCCGAAGCTGGTTGGTGAAAGACCATACCTCACCCCCAGCCTGCCTAGTCCTTCAGATCAGGTCCTAAGCCCGCTGAGAAGGGCCTCTTAAAGGAGAGGGGGTAAGGGGGTACTGATTGTGGGGCTCAGACCTAGCATGAGGAAGAGAGACCCAGGAGGGAGGGTGATGCCAGCCCAGCCGGGGAGTGGCCAGGGCGCTGTCCACCCTGCAGTGCTGACGGGCGTCAGGTTACTGGGGAAAATGGGACCCCTGGGGGAGACAGGCTTGGTCTTCTCGTCTCCCACCCTTCATGTCTGCAGGCTGACAGTGTTGGAGTCATTTCATCACCTGAGGGACAGGGAGGAGAAGGAGAGGGATTGGCCACTTCTGTTCCCCTCCCTTGCTTTCTCTTTGCTCCATGCCCTTTGGTGCCTCTTTCTCCCCATTCACCCTCTTCCTCTTTCATTCCATTCCCATCTCCTCGCCATTCCTCTGGAGTCACTTTCTTTCCACTCCCTCTATGCTTATCTGCTCTCTGTTTCTTCCATTCTTCCTCTTTCCTCTTCACTCACTAGCTGTGCAACTACTTGTAAGTTTCTCAACCTCTCTGAGTGAAAGCCCTGACCTCACAGGGTGGTTGTAAAGCTCTATGGTCAGTATAGAGAAAATGCTCAATCCCAATGCATTGCCCTCACCCATTTCCCTTTCTCCCAGGGTGGGTGGGGACACCACCTTAGCTCCCTTTGCTTCCTTCAACTGAGCCCAGCATGCTGACTGCTCAGCAACCACTGCAGAAAGACTTGGGCATGATCATCTTCCTCCTCTGAGACAAGCCCTGGTCCAGAGAGTCTGGCTACACCCAGAAGAGCAGATAATATTTGATGAAGATCTCTCTAGAGGGGAAGGGAATCATAATTTATCACATGCCTATTGTGTGCCAGGAATGGGGGTAAGCATTTTACATGCATTATCACATGGGGTCTCTGTGAGAATCCTACGAAGCAGGTACTATTATAGTACACTTGTTAATAGATGAGTAGAGGGATCAGAAAGGGGAAGTGACTTTCCCTGGGTCAGCTATTAAGAGAAGACATGTCAGTCTGACTCTAAATGCCATGCTCTTTAACTTTTTACTATGGGAAAATTTAAACATAGAAGAGTAGGTAGAATAGCATAATGAATCTCCATGTACCTATCACCTAGCTTTAGCAACCAACTCTTTATTTCATCCCTACCCACACTCACATCACCCTTTCCTTATTTTAAGGCATACTTCAGATGTTACATAGTTTTGTCCATAAATATTTCAGTATGCACCTTTAAGAGATAAAGTTAATTTTAAAAACATAGCTAAAATACCCTTACTATGCCATAAAACTTTGGGATAATATAAGATCACCAAATAATAGGGCGGCATTCACATTTCCATTCATTGTCCTGCTTTTCCGCTCTCCCCTTCTGCCTCTTTTAATAAAGATAATGATACCTCTTCCACTGCAAAGCCCTCCCATGAACATTATCTTATTTAATGCTCGTATCTGCCCTTGGAGAACCTTCTTCGCTCTGGAAATGAGCAAACTGAAGCTCAAAGAGGTGAATGGACTTGCCCACAGTCACACAGTAGGTTACGGCCAGAGCCTGGCCCTCTGTCTCCCAGTCCTTGTTTCTTTCCACCCCCAGAGTTGGGAGATTTCAACTGTCAAGCTCGGAAGCTCAGAGGGCCTCAAGGAATAGGCTGAGAGACACTCCCCCCAATGGCAGCAGGCTGGATAGCATGCATTCCCAGCTGGGGAAGGACAGCCAAGTTCCTTTCTCTGGGTAACAACAGGACTAATTCCGTGGCTCAGGCTTATTTGCGTGCAATAGCTCCGCAAAGCCTGGGGAAACGGCTAGGGCTTACCACCTAGCCTCCTGAGCGGCATGCCTTAAGCCCCTGCAATATGGGAGATTGGATGCTGAAGCCCAAAGGGCAGGCACAATAGCCAGATCACTCAGACAACCTTACCCTAATTCTACTTTTTGCCTAAGTGCAGGTGGAGGGCAAAGGTCTCTCTGTTTTTCTTCTGGGAACCTCCCTGCCTAGCCAGCCCTGCACATGCAAAGAATGCCAAGGATTCCACTCTAAATCCCCTGGCTTTTATGGTTAATTCTTCCATTAGACTGCAGGCTACAGAGCAAACCCCTCAGCCTGGCATTCAAGGCCTGCAGTCTGCTCAACACCACTGATGTAACCTCTCAAAGAGACCCATGGGACCATGGGACAATTTCAGGGGGCACAAACAAAGCTTTATATTAGCTAATTCCCACAATTCTCCAGTTAGAGCTTTGCTTCTTTAGCTTTAGACTATGTTCTCTGTTTAAATGCAAGCATTGTTACTGCAGCAGCATCCACTGAGTCTCTTTCCATAGCTCAAATGTAGTGTCCTAATACGACATGCTACTCATTTGCTCATATAGATCATGGCATTTCATTCCTCCATACTTTTGTTCACACTGCTTCCTCTGCCTGAAACCTTACTTCTTCTTTCTTCATCCACTAAGTACCAGGGGTGCCTGAACTCAGCTGAGGTATCACCCCCTCTGGAGAACCTTCCTGAATGCCCCCCTCCTCTTGTAGCCTCCACACTGGACGAAGGGCCCTGTCATGAGTTTGACTTGACTATACCACTTATCTCACTGCACTGTAAGCCAGCATACTCTGCCGTCCAGAGCAGAGATCACTGTTGTTCATCTCAGTCTTCTCTAGGCCTGAACACGGGCCTGACACATAGTTGGATCTCAACTTAAGGTGCTTATTGAAATACTTCATCTCACTGAACCCTCGCTTATAACAGCTCTGTGGTTTAGGCTGCTCAGGAATGGTGATTCTTCCCATTTCACAGAAGTGGAAGTTGAGACAGGGAAAAGCAAAGTGCCGTGACCTGCGAACCCAGTGCTGAGTGAGGGCCAATGCTCTTACCTGTGTCTCCTGCATCCTGGTCCAGCTGCTCGTGCTGCTGCCCTCCCAGATGTGCCCTGGAGGTGAGGCAACACAGGGCAGGTGGCAGTACCTCTGGGCACTGTGGAGCAAGCACCTGTGCCCAAACACCTCCAACAATCCCGCATCACCACCGGGCAAAGCCTCGATTCTTTATCCTGGCCTCAGGGCCTCCCATAACCTTCCCCGAGCCCACCTCTCCAGCCTCATCCTTTCCAATTACCTCTCAGATGCCCCTGCCACCACCACACCTGCCTACTCACCCTTCTTTGGGCTCCTCTGAGTTTTTAGGACCCTGTGCTCAGTACCCTAGCTCTGTGCCCATTATGTCCTGAGACCCTGTGTTCAGCACAACTTGATGAAGGGGGGTGGAGGGCAGGTGTGCACAGGAGTCTTCTGATGGCAGAGTGACAAGGCAGGCATAGTGCTCAAAACAAGCAGAGCAGTCAGTATTTCCCACACCGGGCTCACGGAATACCAGCATCGTAAGAGATGCTTCTAACTATTTCTCTACAAAAGAGACATATGGGCAATATGATAATGATCTTGCCTATACTGAGTGCTTATATTGCAGGCACAGTGCAGAGCGTTTCGCATGCAATGCTGCACTTATCCCCACAACAGTGCCAAAGCTGCAGATCAGAGACGCTAGTGAACTTCCCCACGGTCACACAGCTAGAAAGTAGCAAACCAGGACTCAAAACCTAGCTGGTGCTCTCAGCCACTTTGTGAGCCTACTTTTTTGTCTGTCTACTGCTTTGTCCCTTGAGGAAATTCAAGGTGTAATTAACATGTTAAACATCTTGAGAATTCTTATTTAAAGTTAACTAAATATTGAAGGCTGGAACAACCCCCTCCTCCCTGCCACATTTTGCTTTACTGAATGCTATTCACATCCCACAGAATGTCATGTTTCCCTAAACAGGCTGTAAAATGCTGTGCTAGAGAATATCCCCTCACGATGTCCTAACAACCTGACAGCATGGGATGGAGCTGTTGAAGGAACCCTGGAGACCTCTGAGCAGAGCCCTTTACTGTACACGTGGGGTTCCAAGGCCCAGACAGTGGCATGTGCTCTCTGCACAGCCTGTGAGGACGGGGAGCAGGTTTCTGACTCCCTCCTCAGGACCAAGACAGGCAGGCCCTTACTCCAGGCTGGCTGGTGGAGCTGGCAGGCTGGAAACCTCTCAGCCGGTGGAATTCACACACCTTCCTGTAGAGGCCGCACAGGCTTCAAAAGATGGAAACAGCTGGAAGCACCACCATATTATTGAAAAAAAAAAGTCATAAGATCCAAGGACCACAAGCAGGATGATCCCACAGATCGCATCAAATTTAACTCCTCCAACACAAAGGCACAAAGGCCCAGAGAGGGAACTGGACTTGTCTAAGGCCACACAGCAGGCTCAAAGCACAGTTAGAAATAGAATTCAACCCTCCCTGCTCCAAGGCTGTTTATGCCGTTTCCTGTAAGCTGCTGTTAGGTGTATCTGTCTCCTCAGCCTGGCCAGAAACCCCTCAAGAGCAAAGATAGTGTCCACTTCATGCCTGATTTCCTGGCTACTGACATTTAGAGCTAAAGAAATAGTAACCAGTGGACAAATAAATAAAACACATTATTTTTACCAAAAACTCTATTTCTCTTGGTCACCTACATGGCTGAGATTAACTTTTGGCTGCTTCTGAAAATGACTATATCCTCAAAGGATAAACATTTGCTATTAAAGTATAACAGCAACATTTATGCTTAACATATATGTCTGTGTGTATATATACACACAGCCCCCAAACACTTTAAGCATTTTATCTATTATTTAAATTTCACAATGACCATAAAAGGTAGGTATCATCATCATCATCATCATCATCATCATCATCATCTCCATTTTGTAGATAAGAAGAAAAGTGTCACAAAGAGGCTAGGTAACTTGTGCAGTCATACAGCTAATAAATAATGCAATCAGGATTTGAACCCAGGCACTATAACCCCAAAAGCTATGTTCTTACCACTATACTGTACTACCTCTCAAAGGTGCTATCTTTGCCAAACATATCCGATGTGCCAGGAACTTTGTTAAAGCATCATTGACATTATCTGTAATACCCACAGCAAAGCCCTGAGATAAAGATTATTTTTCATTTTGTGGCTGGAAAAATGGAAGCCCAGAGGTATAAAAGAACTTAATTGTCTAAAGCCACACAGCTAGGAAGTGACAGACTTGGGATTTGAAGCCATCAATTCTAGTGATATTCCTATAGTCATCTATCATGGTTTATGGCTACACTGTCATAAGCAATTCAGTCAAAACTTAAGTAAAAGTCAATGCACTGTGTCATCTTCCATAATGTCATGTGAAATATTTTCCTTTCAATATAGAAATATCTTCTTTTTGTTGATTTGTTTTATTCCAAAGTTTAGTTATTCATTAATTCATTTGCTCATGCAAATACTTACTGGAGCTCTTTCTTTCCCTCTCTCTCTCTCTACCCCCCCACCCACAGACACACAGACATGCCAGCCAGCACCTCATATGAGGGTTATAACAACAAACATGACAGACACTGCTGTCCTGACTAACCCTACCTTCATAAAACTTACATTCCAGTAAGACAAATCATCATTGAACAATTCATTCCACAATTAATTAGCCACTTAAAAGTGGTGGTGATTCCTACGAAGAAGAGGTAGAGAAAACTATATTGTGATTGGCTTGCTCAGGGTAGAAAGTTCCGGTTAATCTGCTGCCTGTTTTGAAAGCTATTATTAAAATTAAATTCCATAGCTCCATATGGCAGTTATAAAAAACGAAACAAAACAAAACAGACAGAGGTAAGTTCTTGCTTCTCTGAGAGAAGTAAAAGGGAATCATTGGTCAACACATATCCCTGGAAAACAAGATTACTTAAGAGGGAGAAAATAGTCAAGAGTTATCAAGAAGAATGTCTTCTGAATGGCTCCTATATGACAGAACTCTTGGGGTGGGGGGTGGGGGGTCCCAACAATGCCATTAAGGAGGAGTTATTATGCCAATTTAAAGAGGAAAAAGCATGACACCTGGGTGGCTCAGTGGGTTAAATCCTCTGCCTTCAGCTCAGGTCATGATCTCAGGGTCCTGGGATCCAGGCCTGTATCAGGCGCCCTGCTCGGCAAGGAGCCTGCTTCCTCCTCTCTCTCTGCCTGCCTCTCAGCCTACTTGTGATCTCTCTCTCTCTCTGTCAAATAAATAAAGTCTTTTAATAAAAAATAAAGAGGAAAAACAAAGATACAGAGAAGTTAACCAATGCCAGGGAGCTCAGTCACATAGTTACCAAGTAGGACCAGGATTCAAGTCCAGGTTGATGTGACAGCAACACTGAGACTCTTTCCCTGAACTATACTGTATTTTTTTTTTATCTTAAAAGCTGATCTGCTAAGAGTTGAAACTTTGGACTCTGACATCATAGGTATGCAAAGTCTTCTTGTCAATACCATCTCTCCTCCACAGGGCCCTGAAGAAGAAACACTACATTTTCTGGGAACCAAGAGGATCAAAATGAGAAGATCCCGCATGATGCAAACCACAGTTGTGGGGGGAATTGTTAATTACTGGAATGATTGCATTCCTTTCCCCTGAGATATAGGCTTCCCGAACAAAAAGCTTTAATATTTTGTTTATGCAAATGGAGAAAGCAGTCTCCATCTCTCAAATAGGATGGCCCGAATGAGGTCTTTTCCCTGCTTTTCTATGACTTAAGCAAACATTTTCCTTCTCTAAGGAAATTCCACCTCTTGGTGCAGCCAAAACCTTGCCCAAAGTTCCTGGCCCCAATTTCAGGAGCAAAATCATTTCTCACTAATCCAGTTTTCTCAGTTTGAAAGGGACAATGGGGCTTCGCTTTTTGTTTGAAGAAAAGAAGGGCTCATCCTCTGGCATGGCGACAATCTTCATCTGATCACCCACATGGGCCTGACCCCACAAATGCCTTTTCCCATCAGTGACAAACACTCTGGAGCATGTTCCAACAATGAGAATGAATCCAGCTCCGGAATAGGTAAGTGTAAACTGTGCCTTGGCCAGGGTGCCTGCCTGGAAGCCTACTGTTCCCACCAGCCCCAGCTGGCCCGGCCGTGGGGGTCTGGGAAGCTTCGTGTCCAGAAAGCTGCTGCTCCTGAAGCAGACATTCTGCCTCCTTGAGAGTGAACAGGAAGAGGGCACCTGGACAGGCGTGTACGAACAGCCCTCCTTCCTAAGGAGCTTGCCTTTCAGGTTTCCTAAGAGCTGATGTGCCCGTGGATTCTATAATGAGAAGGGATTTGTTTGTTGAAGGATCTTTTCAGCTTTATTGCTTAACTCAAAGGTGAGAAGGGGGTGGGCACAAAATGAGAATTATTCTCCTTTGCTTTCCTTTGGCTTCCCAAATAGTCCAAATTTAAGCTTTGTCTACAGCTGCCCTGAAATAACAACCAAGACAGTTTCAAAGATGGAGAGACAGAAACTCTAGTGCAGGGCTGGCCCACTAACCTGTGTGACCAAGGGCAAATCCTCCCCCTTCTCTGGGCTAGAGTCTTCCCATGTGTTTAGTGAGAAGGTGGGTACTATTATCTGTGTCTCATTTCCCTCATCTGTACAATAGGCATTGCAGTGAATATCTGACTTTCTTCTTGGTTGTTAGAAGGATCAATATGGACTAATATCAAGTAAACCAGGTCTGAGACCTGAAGGCTTAATTTTGACAGTGGGTATTTTAGAACTAAACAGCAGGGGTGAGTTCTCATTGGCTTTGAGAGTTCCTCGGTGGGGACTACCAATATCTTTGTGCAACGAATATACTTTATTTTGTTTTATAACATTTTCATTGTGAAAAACATTTTAATTAACATATAATGTGTTATTTGCCTCAGGGGTACAGGTGTGTGAACCATCAGGCTTACACATTTCATAGCACTCAGCATAGCACATACCCTCCCCAATGTCCATAACCCCGCCACCCTATCTCTACCCTCCCACCCCCCAGTAACCCTCAGTTTGTTTCATGAGATTAAGAGTCTCTCATGGTTTGTCTCCTTCCCAATCCCATCTTGTTTCATTTTTTCCCTCCCTACCCCCCATGACCCCCTGCCCCGTCTCTCAAATTCCTCATATTAGAGAGATCATACGATAATTGTCTTTCTCTGATTGACTTATTTCGCTTAACATAATACTCTCTAGTTCCATCCACGTTGTTGCAAGTGGCAAGATTTTGGGTTTTTTTGGTGGCTCCATAGTATTTCATTGTGTGTGTGTGTGTATATACCACATATCCTTTATCCATTCATCTGCTGATAGACATCTAGGATCTTTCCATAGTTTGGCTACTGTGGACATTGCTGCTATAAACATTCAGGTGCACATACCCCTTCGGATCACTACATTTGTATCTTTAGCGTAAATACCCAGTAGTGCGATTGCTGGATTGGAGGGTATCGCTAATTTCGACTTTTTGAGGAACCTCCATACTGTTTTCCAGAGTGGCTGCACCAGCTTGCATTCCCACCAACAGTGTAGGAGGGTTCCCCTTTCTCCGCATCCTCGCCAACATCTGTCATTCCCTGACTTGTTAATTTTAGCCATTCTGACTGGTGTGAGGTGGTATCTCACTGTGGTTTTGATTCGTATTTCCCTAATGCCAAGTGATGTTGAGCACTCTTCCATGTGTCTGTTGGCCATTTGGATGTCTTCTTTGGAGAAATGTCTGTTCATGTCTTCTGCCCATTTCTTGATTGGATTATTTGTTCTTTGGGTGTTGAGTTTGTTAAGTTCTTTATACATTTGGATACTAGCCCTTTATCTGATATGTCATTTGCGAATATCTTCTCCCATTCTGTCAGTTGTCTTTTGGTTTTGTTGACTGTTTCCTTTGCTGTGCAAAAGCTTTTAATCTTGATGAAGTCCCAATAGTTCATTTTTGCCCTTGCTTCCCTTGCCTTTGGTGAGGTGTCTAGGAAGAAGTTGCTATGGCTGAGGTTGAATAGGTTGCTGCCTGTGTTCTCCTCAAGGATTTTGATGGATTCCTGTCTCACATTTAGGTCTTTCATCTATTTTGAGTCTATTTTTGTGTGTGGTGTAAGGAAAGGGTCCAGTTTCATTCTTCTGCATGTGGCTGTCCCATTTTCCCAACACCATTTGTTGAAGAGAATGTCTTTTTTCCATTGGACATTCTTTCCTGCTTTGTTGAAGATTAGTTGACCATAGAGTTGAGGGTCCATTTCTGGGCTCTCGATTCTGTTCCACTGATTTATGTGTCTGTTTTTGTGCCAGTACCATACTGTCTTAATGATGACAGCTTTGTAATAGAGCTTGAAGGCTGGAATTGTGAGTCCACCAACTTTGGTTTTCTTTTGCAACATTCCTTTGACTATTTGGGGTCTTTTCTGGTTCCGCATATATTGTAGGATTATTTGTTCCATTTCTTTGAAAAAAAAATTGATAGTATTTTGATAGGGATTGCATTAAATGTGTAGATTTCCTTAGGCAGCATAGACATCTTCACAATATTTGTTCTTCCAATCCATGAGCATGGAACGTTTTTCCATTTCTTTGTGTCTTCCTCAATTTCTTTCATGAGTGTTTTATAGTTTTCTGAGTACAGATTTTTTGCCTTCTTTGGTTAGGTTTATTCCTAGGTATCTTATGGTTTTGGGTGCAATTGTAAATGGGATCGACTCCTAAATTTCTCTTTCTTCTGTCTTGCTGTTAGTGTATAGAAATGCAACCGATTTCTGTGCATTGATTTTATATCCTGACACTTTATTGAATTCCTGTATGAGTTCTAGCAGTTATGGAGTCTTTCAGGTTTTCCACATAAAGTATCATATCATCTTCAAAGAGTGAGAGTTTGACTTCTTCTTTGTTGATTCAAATGCCTTTTATTTCGTTTTGGTGTCTGATTGCTGAGGCTAGGACTTCTAGTACTATGTTGAATAGCAGTGGTGATAGTGGACATACCTGCCATGTTCCTGACTTTAGGGGAAAAGCTCTCAGTTTTTCCCATTGAGAATGATATTCGCTGTGGGTTTTCCATAGATGGCTTTGATGATATGAGGTATATACTCTCTATCCCTACACTTTGAAGAGTTTTTATCAAGAAAAGATGCCGTACTTTGTCAAATGCTTTCTCAGCATCTATTGAGAGTATCATATGGTTCTTATTCTTTCTTTTATTGTATCCCATTGATTGATTTGTGAATGTTGAACCAACCTTGCAGCCCAGGAATAAATCCTACTTGGTCTTGGTGAATAATCCTTTAAAGTACTGTTGGATCCTATTGGCTAGTGTTTTGGTGAGAATTTCTGCATCCATGTTCATCAAGGATATTGGTCTGTAATTCTCCTTTTTGATGGGGTCTTTGGTTTTGGGATCAAGGTAATGCTGGCCTCATAAAATGAGTTTGGAAGTTTTCCTTCCATTTCTATTTTTTGGAACAGTTTCAGGAGAATAGGTATTAATTCTTCTTTAAATGTTTGGTGGAATTCCCCTGGGAAGCCATCTGACCCTGGGCTCTTGTTTGTTGGGAGATTTTTGATGACTGCTTCAATCTCCTTACTGGTTATGAGTCTGTTCAGGTTTTCAATTTCTTCCTGGTTCAGTTTTGTTAGTTTATATGTCTCTAGGAATGCATCCATTTCTTCCAGATTGTCAAATTTGCTGGTGTAGAGTTGTTCATAATATGTTCTTATAATTGTTTGTATTTCTTTGGTGTTGGTTGTAGTCTCTCCTCTTCCATTCATGATTTTATGAATTTGAGTCCTTTCTCTTTTCTTTTGGATAAGTCTGGCCNGTCTGGCCAGGGGTTTATTAATCTTATTAATTCTTTCAAAGAACCAGCTCCTAGTTTCATTGATTTGTTCTACTGTTCTTTTGGTTTCTATTTCATTGATTTCTGCTCTGATCTTTATTAGTTCTCTTCTCCTGCTGGGTTTAGGCTTTCTTTGCTGTTCTTTCTCTAGCTCCTTTAAGTGTAGGGTTAGGTTGTGTACTTGAGACCTTTCTTGTTTCTTGAGAAAGGCTTGTATTGCTATATACTTTCCTCTTAGGACCACCTTTGCTTCATCCCAAAGATTTTGAACTGTTGTGCTTTCATTTTCATTTGTTTCCATGAATTTTTTAATTCTTCTTTAATTTTCTGGTTGACCCATTCATACTTTAGTAGGAGCCTCCATGTAGTTGACTTCTTTCCAATTTTCCTCTTGTGATTGAGTTCCAGTTTCAAAGCACTGTGGTCTGAAAATATACAGGGAATGATGCCAATCTTTTGGTATGGTTGAGACCTGATTTGTGACCCAGGATGCGATCTATTCTGGAGAATGTTCCATGTACACTAGAGAAGAATGTGTATTCTGTTGCTTTGAGATGGAATGTTCTAAGTATATCTGTGATGTCCATCTGGTCCAGTGTGTCATTTAAAGCCTTTATTTCCTTGCTGGTCTTTTGCTTAGACAATCTGTCCATTTCAGTGAGAGGGGTATAAAAGTCCCCTACTATTATTGTATTATTGTTGATGTGTTTCTTTGATTTTGCTATTAATTGGTTTATATAATTGGCTGCTCCCATGTTAGGGGCATAGAAATTTAAAACTGTTAGGTCTTCTTGTTGGACAGACCCTTTAAGTATGATATAGTGTCCTTCCACATCTCTTATTACAGTCTTTGACTTAAAATCTAATTTTCCTGATACAAGGATTGCCACCCCAGATTTTTTTTTTGATGTCCATTAGCATGGTAAATTGTTTTCCACCCCCTCACTTTAAATCTGGAGGAGCCGTTGGGTCTAAAATGAGTTTCTTGTAGACAGCATATCAATGGGTCTTTTTTTTTTAATCCATTCTGATACCCTGTGTCTTTTGATTGGGGCCATTTAGCCCATTTACACTCAGGGTAACTATTGAAAGATATTAATTTAGTCCCATTGTATTGCCTGTAAGGTGACTGTTACTGTATTTTGTCTCTGTTCCTTTCTGGTCTGTTACTTTTAGGCTCTCTCTTTGCTTAGAGGACCCCTTTCAAAATTTCCTGTAGGGTTGGTTTGATGTTTGCAAATTCTTTTAGTTTTTGTTTGTCCTGGACGCTTTTTATCTCTCCTTCTATTTTCAGCGACAGTCTGGCTGGATATAGTGTTCTCAGCTGCATATTTTTCTCATTTAGCAACCTGAATATATATCATGCCAGTCCTTTCTGGCCTGCTAGGTCTCTGTGGATAGGTCTGCTGCCAATCTAATATTTCTACGGTTGTATGTTACAGACCTCTTGTCCCAAGCTGCTTTCAGGATTTTCTCTTTGTCGCTGAGACCTGTAAGTTTTTCTATTAGATGACGGGGTGTGGACCTATTTTTATTGATTTTGAGGGGGGTTCTCTGTGCCTCCTGGATTTTGATGCTTGTTCCCTTTGCCAAATTAGGGAAATTCTCTGCTATAATTTGCTCTAATATACCTTCTGCCCCCCCTCTCTCTTTCTTCTTCTTCTGGGATCCCAATTATTCTAATATTGTTTCATTTTATGGTATCACTTATCTCTCGAACTCTCCCCTCATGGTCCAATCGTTGTCTCTCTTTTGCTCAGCTTCTTTATTCTCCATCATTTGGTCTTCTGTATCATTAATTCTCTCTTCTGCCTCATTTATCCTAGCAGTAAGAGTGTCCATTTTTTTATTGTACCTCATTAATACCTTTTTTGGATTTCAACTTGGTTGGATTTTAGTTCTTTTGTGAAAAACATTGTTTAAAGATTTTATTTATTTATTTGAGAAGAGAGAAGGAGCAGTGGGGAGGGGCAGAGAGAGACAGAGAGAAGCAGACTCCCCACTGAGCAGGAAGCCCAATGCAGGGCTTGATCCCAGGACCTGGGACCATGACCTGAGCCAAAGGCAGATGCTCAACCAACTGAGCCATCCAGGCACCCCAATTAGGGATAACTTTTGATTTACAGAAGAGTTGCAAAAGATAGAACAGAGCATTCATCCAATTTCCCCAATATTAACATCTTAAGTAACTACTGTACAATTATCAAACCTAAGAAATTAACAGTGGCATAAAACTATTCATTAAACTACAGACTTCACTGAGATTTCACCAATTTTTCCACTTATTTTTCCACTTTCTTTTTGTTCCAAAATCCAATACAGGGTCACACATTATGTTTAATCACAATGCCTCCTTACTCTCCTCCAGTCTGTGACAGTTTCTCAGTCTTCCCTTTTTTTTTTTCATTACCATGACATTTTTGGAGAGCAGTGCTCAGATATTTTGTAGAATATCTTCAACTTGGGTTTGTCTGATGTTTTCTCATGACATGGCAGAACTAATGCACTTTTCAGAAGAATGTCACACAGATGAAGTTCCCTCCTCATTGTGTCATAAGAGGTATGACATAAATAATGTTATTACTCGTGAAATTAAATTTGATCACGTGGTTAAGGTAGGGCCTGCCAGGATGCTCCACTGTAACATTACTATTTTCCTCTTTCCATACTCCGCTCAGAGAAGACAGTGACGAAGTTCAGCCTGCACTACACTCAAAGTTCAAAGAATTCAGTCTGTCCTCTGGAGGGAGGAATATCAAAGAATTTGTAGACCTATGTTGAAACTACCACATTTGGGGAGAGGTCTCTTGAGGCTGTACAAATATCCTGTTTCTCCTTAAGATTTTGCCTACCAAATTTTATCATAATCAGTGGATCTTGCAATTATTACCACGATGTTCTAAAGGTGATTCTCTATTTCCCTCATTCCTTCTATATTTATTATTTGGAACTCTTTTGTAAAGAAGATTTGGCTCTTCTTCCTTATTTATTTATTTATATCAATACGGACTCATGGGTATTTTATTTTTTTGTCCTTTAAGTTATAATCCAGTATTATGTGCATTTACTTTAGCCACTGGAAGCTCTTTTGTGTTGCCTCATGTCCTTTTGACATGTCCCATCTTTTTTTTTTTTTTTTTTGTAATACTTTCTTACTTTCTGGCACCACTTTAAGCTTTAGAATCACCTTGTATTTTCCCTGACTCAGTCATAGAACTGGCCATTTCTCCAAGGGAACCTGGCTCCTTTTATTGGAGAATGGCATCTAGGGACCAAGGTCTGGACAATGAGTGTGCTCATGGTTACTGGGGTGACACTGCTTCGAGGCCCCCTCAGCAGACATAGCAGAGAAATACAGATGTATACTAACCCATGTGTATACGCATATCTATATATGTCCCTCTATCCATCTTCTATATATATTAAAATAGGTATAAATTCATATTGATACCTCCAACTCTAATCTATTCCCACAGGATTCAGTCTAGTCTTCCCCATGTTCATGTGTGATTTCCTTCTCTGAAGTGATAAACCTGCCTCCCATTATCTGCATATACATGTTAAACACTCATATATGTATAGTTCCAGAAGGCTAACTTCTATTCCTCTGAGAAACACATTTACCAATTAGAATAGCATTTCTAAAAGTTCTTTTTGTCTTTAGGCAGAGATAATTCTTTTTTTTCTAAGATTTTATTTATTTGTCCAAGAGAAAGTGTGCACAAGCTGGGGGAGTGGTAGGCAGAGGGAGAAGCAGGCTCCCGGCTGAGCAAGTAGGCCAAAGTGGGACTTGATCCCAGAACCCTGAGATCATGACCTGAGCAGAAGGCAGACCTTTAACCTACTAAGCCACCCAGGCATCTTGGTAATTAATATTTAAAAGAAGGTCTGGATTCAAATGTCAGCTCTGCCATTCATTGGCTGTGTTGATATAAGACAGTCATTTAACCCTTTTTCATCTGTTTACTCATCCACAAAACCAGAATAATAACCTCTGTCCTATCTGCTTTATAGCACTGATGGGAAGAAAAGAATCAGAGGACAAATCATCCAGCCCCCCTCACGATATAACATCACGATCCCTGAGCTCCAGGCTTAGTCCCTGTCAGTGACAGCTCCCGTCTGCCAAGTCTTGTCCTGCTCTAAGGCACATACAAGGGTCACAAGCATCCACTCCTTTCTGCATCCAATTCAGTGAGTATGATCCAGGCCAAGCTGGGAGGGAGCCTAGTCTCTGGCTAAATAAACACGGACACTAAGAGCATATGGGCTCTTAGAGGCTCTCATGACCCGCTGGGGCATTTCAGCTCAGCTAGCCTGACCAGAGCCAGAGCTCTGCACTGGTCTTTGCCCTCAGCTGCCTCTTCTTCCACAAGCAGCAGACCTCTGGAAGGGGAGGGAGGAAGGACTTTGTTGGGAAGATCCCCAGCATTCTAAGTTGGGAAGTCCTGCTCTCACTTTGTTTTGAAGATGGGCAGGGCCCCTTCCCTTCTCTGGTCCTCAGTTTTCCTATCTGTAAAATGAGGATGTTGGATTAGGTCGGAAATCACAAACTCATAGCTAGATGCAACAGATGTGTTATATTTGGCCCACACGGCACTTCCAGTATTTTTTAAAATAGCCCTTACTTTTAAAGCAGTTTTAAGTTTACAGAAAATTGAGTGGAAAGTATAGAGTTATCATATGCCTCCTCTCCCTACCTCTACCTCAACAGTTTCTTCTATTACTACCATTGTGTGTTAATACAGTACTTTAGTTGCAACTGATGAACCAATATATTCCTATATTTATGGATTAAAGCCCATAATTTACATTAGGGTTCAATCTTTGGACAGTTCTTTGGGTTGCGACAGATGCATAACGTGACGGAGTCACCATTATAGCAGCATAGGAATAGTTTCATTGTCCTAAAAAATCCCCTATGTTTCATCTATTCATACTCTCCCCTTCCCCAAGCCCCTGGCAATCACTGATCTTCTCATTGTCTATAATGTTTTCCTCCACTGGCCTGAAGGACCCAAGGCTGAGACGTCTCCCAGGAGGCTGGCCCCGCTGCCCAAGAGCTCTGAAATGGCATCCAAGCCTCACAGCCCCTGGGAGAAGCCAAGCATGGGGATCCCAGGGCACCTGGCTCCACACAACACCCTCTCCAGCATTGCTCCTGTCCTAGACGTTACAGGTGAGTGGATATCCAAGCAGGTACTAAGAAAGAGGGGTGCGTGGAGCTCCAGGGGACACTTGACTTGTCTCTCAGTGGAGCCAGGGTCATGCTCCAGTGACGCCCATCACCACTTCCTCCAAGGGCACACTGCCTCTCTGGAGCCTGCCTTTGGTCCTGCCCAAAAGACCAGTGGGAGATAGTCAAGGGGTCCTTCTCTGACCTGAGCAGCCAGAGAGAGCTGGGTAGATAGAGTCATGGAAAACTTGTGTGCTTACTTACTCTTCAAATAGTTGTCAACTACCTGCTCTGTCAGACTGCACTGCGAACTGGGGCTTCCACAGTAAATTGGGTACAATGTTCGCCCTTCACAATATATAAGATTTGTACCCAAGTAACCAAAATACAAAGCAAAGAGTATGGTAAGGTACTAGAAATAGGGCGCCAGAGTCATGCTGCCTGACCCAAACTCAGTGCAGACCTATGATGCTGGGTGACCCTGAGCAAGTGGCTTACCCTCTCCAATCTCAGTGTCCCTCCTCTACAAGCTACTCTAAAAATGAAATAAGACAGTTGGCTTGGAAGTACTTTCCACAGAACCTGAACAGGGAGAGATTATTACAAGTGTTTCATAATTTCATCACTAATGTAGATGTCAGGTAGTTAACACCTTCTAAGTTCCAAGTGTCTGCTCAGCATCACATGTCATTACTCCAACAACCATGGTGCAGCTGTATTATCTCTATTTTAGAGGTGAGAAATGGAGGTTCAGAGAGGGGTAGGGACTCACCCATGGTTACATAGGCTGTAAGTGACAGAGCAGGATTAGGACCCAGAGCGGGATTAGGTCATTTAGGATCCCAGAGCCTATGTTCTCTCTGAACTGCCTCCTCTGGTTTCCCTCTTCTGCTTTGGCCTTTCATTCAGCAGTGACTTATGGAACCCTTTCTATGTGCCATGCTCCAAAGGTACAGAGGAGAGCAAAACAGACCTGGAGCTTTCCCTCAAAGCCTCACAGACTAGTGGGGAGCAAAGCAAGGAAGAATAATTATAAGCCTAACAGCTCAACAAAGGGCAGGTCAGAGCCCCATGGGGGTATGAAGCTTGTCAGAATCAACCAAGACCTTCTAGGGAAAGTAGTAACCTTTGAGATAAAATCTGAGGGCTGACTGAATTGGCCAGACAAGGAATCAGAGAGAAGGGGCAGCGTGAAATCTGGAGCCATAGGTAATCAAGAAACAGAACAGAATGTACTGTTCAAAGAACAGAAAGAGACTGGGAGCAAAGCCACAGGAGGAAGCAGTGCAGGGATGGGCTGGAGAGGGAGGCAGGAGCCTTATATACCAAGGAGTTTGGACTTAATCCTGAGGGCCATTGAGAGTTGAGTTCCAAGGCCCTCATACCCCTCATTTTATGTCTTGTGGCTTCCTCATCTGTCCTCTGATTGGCTGATTCAGCAGCTGAGGTGTGAGGAGGGGTGGGAGCCAGCAGAGCTGTGACTGACCACATAAACTGAGGCCAGTGCAGAGCTGCCTACAGGACAGGGAGGGGCTGGGGCAGGGCAGCACCAGGGACAGCTCTCAGTGGCTCTCAGGACTCTGCTGCAGAGAGCCTTATTCTTTCACTCTCTCATTCAATCATTCATTCTGTAAGTATTGGTTGAGCACCCTAATAGGAGGGTACTGCTCTAGGCACTGGAGGATACAGCAGAAAACTAAACAGATGAAATTCCTTGTCCTCCTTGGGATCACCTTCTTTCTAGGAGAGGAAAACAGAAAATAAACACAACAAATAAGACAACTGTTAGAAGGTGGCCTGTGTATGGAAAGAACAAAGCAAGGAAGCGGCCCAGGGGTACAAGCCAGAAGGGGAGTGGTTATAACATTAAATAGGATGATCAGAGAAGGCTTTACCACAGAAATGATATCTAGGCAAATACATGATTGAGGGCAAGGGAGAGTCAAGGGCACCCACAGCGAAGAGTGTTTCAGGCAGAAGGAAGAACAAATGCAAAGTCCCTGGGGCAGGAGAATGCCACGAATGTTGTCCGAATATTGTCGGAGGCTCTGTGAGGAGGTTGGGGGTGGGTGAGTAGGAGTGAATGATTTCAGGAAATGGCAGGGGGTGGTGTCAGAGCAGAGATGGCCATTGTAAGGATTTGGTTTTTACTCTGGGTGAGGAGCCACTAGGGAATTCTGGGCACAGAATTGACTTTTTAAAAGATTTTTATTTATTTATTTATTTATTTGACACAGAGAGAGAGATCACAAGCAGACAGAGAGGCAAACAGAGAAAGAGGAGGAAGCAGGCGCCCTGCTGACCAGGGAGCTCAATGTGGGGCTCAATCCCAGGACCCTGAGATCATGACCTGAGCCGAAGGCAGAGGCTTTAACCCACTGAGCCACCTAGGTGCCCCTAGAAGTGACTTTTTGTTTTTGTTTTTGTTTTTGTCTTAGGAGAGAGAGAGGTTGGGAGAGGGGCAGAGAGAGAGGGAGACAATCTTAAGCAGGCTCCACGCCCAGCAGGGAGCCCAACACGGGGTTCAATCTCGTGACCCCAAGATCATGAACTGAGCTGAAATCAAAAGTTGGATGCTCAACTGACTGAGCCACCCAGGCCCCAGCAGTGACATTATTTGACTTGTATTTCACAGGTGGATTTCTATCAAAAGCCCAGAGAAGGGGAATGGTAAAGGAAAGCTGAGTGAGTCTACAGCCAGCAATCTGGAGCAGGAGGGCCAGTGTGTGAGTCCTGAGGCTCAGACCCATGAAAGAGCAGGGCCAAGTCTGAGGCATATTTGGCCATGATCCTTCAAGGCAGAGCATGGAGGAAGCCCCTATGGATTATGAACCAGAATGCCCTTGAGCAAACCACTCTCCCAGCAAGGCAGAGAGGGAAGCCCCTGACAGTAAGCACTTGCTGTGCTGCAGGCACCTTACCTACATTGTGTCCAGACTCCTCTCAGCAAAACTGTGAGGTGGGAGTTATTAATCTCTGCTTTTCAGACAAGGATAATGAAGTTCAGGGAGATGATGCTACTTGTCTGAAGTCACCTCTTTAATGGTAGTGGAGCTGAAATTTGAACATAGGTCTCTCTGATGACTTCAGTCTCTGCTCTGGCAGGGCTTTGTGGGACAGGTGGCATTTGCCCTGGACTTTTAAAAACTAGGTAGACTTGGTCAACTAATCTTCAACAAAGCAGGAAAGAATATTAAATGGAAAAAAGACAGTCTCTTCAACAAATGGTGTTGGGAAAATTGGACACCCACATGCACAAGAATGAAACTGAACCATTTCCTTATACCATACACAAAAATGGACCCAAATGGATGCAAGACCTCAATGTGAGACAGGAATCTTATCAAAATTCTGGAGGGGCACACAGGCAGCAATCTCTTTGACCTCAGCTGCAGCAACTTCTTGCTAGACACGTCTCCAAAGGCAAGGGAAGCAAGGGCAATGAACTACTGGGACTTCATCAGGATAAAAAACTTTTACACAGCAAAGGAAACTTTCAGCAAAACTTAAAGGCAACCTACAGAATGGGAGAAGATATTTTCAAATGACAAAGCAGATAAAGGGCTAGTATCCAAGATCTATAAAGAACTCATCAAACTCAACACCCAAAACCAAAAAATCCAGTCAAAAAATGGGCAGAAGACATGAACAGACATTTCTCCAAAGAAAACATACAAATGGCTAACAGACACGTGAAAAAATGTTCAATATTACTCATCATCAGGGAAATACAAATCAAAACCACAATGAGATGCCACCTCACACCAGTCAGAATGGCTAAAATTAACAATTCAGGAAACAACAGACATTGGTAAGGATGCAGAGAAAGGAGGACTCTTTTGGTTGGTGGATACACTGTTGGTGGATGCTCAACTGACTGAGCCACCCAGGCCCCAGCAGTGACATTATTTGACTCGTATTTCACTATTATAGCCACTCTGGAAAACAGTATGGAGGTCCCTCAAAATAGTTAAAAATAGAGTTATGCTATGACCCAAAAACTAAACTACTAGGTATTTATCCAAAAGATACAAACATAGTGATTTGAAGGGGCATCTGCATCCCAAAGTTTATAGCAGCAATGTCCACAATAACCAAAATATGGAAAGAGTCCAGATGTCCATTGACAGATGGATAAAGAAGATGCAGTATACACATATATACAATGGAACATTATTCAGCCATCAAAAAAATGAAATCTTGCCATTTGCAATGAAATGGATGGAGCTAGAGTGTATTCTGCTAAATGAAATGAGTCAGTCAGATAAAGACAAATACCATATGATTTCACTCATATGTGGAATTTAAGAAACAGGACAGCTGAGCATAGGAGAAGGGAAGGAAAAATAAATAAGATGAAAATAAGGAGGCAAAACATAGAAGATGCTGAATTCTAGGAAACAAAATGAAAGTTGCTGGAGGGGAGGTGGGGGGGGATGGGGTAATTGGGTGAAAGGCATTTGGGAGGGCACTTGATATAATGAGCACTGGGTATTACATGCAACTGATGAATCACTAAATTCTACCCCTGAAACTAATAATACACTGTATGTTAACAAAATTGAATTTAAATACAGAATTTTTTTGAAAATTAAAAAAATAAAAACGAGGTAGACTTTAGACATGTAGAGGGAAGACTGCAATGAGGAAGGGAACACAGGGTATTTCAGGTGACAGGAACAGAATGGGACGGGCGCTATTCTGGGTCTCTGGATTTAAAAATAGAGACAACTTTGCTGTTTTCAAATAGAGTACATGCTGGGGAGTAGCTGGAGCTAAGTCTGAAAAGGACAGCTAGAACCAATTTGTGGAAAAGAGCCTTAAGCGCCAGGCTAAGGCAGGGAGTCAAGGAGCAGCTCCCTCCCCTTGTATCCAGAGAGCTTCCAAGTTTGTGACCTCAGTGAGGAGGGTTAGAGGAGAAACCAACAATGCAGAAGAAAATGGCTTCCTGGATCACATCTAACCAAGCAATTGTAGCAGCCTTTTGGAGGAAAAAAATAAATAAGTAACACCTGCCAGGCTTTGCTTGATAATGTCTACAAGGGAGTTTTGGAAACAGAAAGGCTGGTGGATCAAAATGTAATACTCACCACTTAAATAGCTTTTTTCTTCAACAGCTACACTAAGTCCCTAAGCCTCCCAGCATAAGAGAGGAGGTAACAGTCATCACTATTCCTTGCAGAGGACAAACAACCCAGTCTGTGGGCACCTGGGGCCCCAGCTCTGGGGGGTAGTAGGGAACCCCATGGCTCTTGAAGGACTCAAGGGAGCAGAGGGGCTGCTGGGTGGGGAGGTGTGTCCTCTTAGATCTTGGGCCCACCCTCAAATCTACCCTAATGCCGATACTGGAGCCTGAAATGGAAATATTTGCAGACCTACTAAAGACCAAGGAAAGGATCTCAAAAGGTCTTAATTGCCCACCACTCAACTCCTTTTTGGCCTATCAGTTGCTTTGCACTGGTCATTGCCATATGATACAGTTACTACTGCAGGGTCTCACCATGTGAGAGCTGTTGAAAAGGCCACCCTTCCGTCCCCAGCCCATCCTCAACACCCCACAACCCACTTACAAGGCGTTATATGCCTACTGGCCTCTTCTGACAGCCAGCGAGAACAAGGAAATTGCAGCCATGAAACTGGACTCCAAATAGAACTCTTTTAAGAGCCCAAAACAAAAAAACAGCAACCCTCCACAGGAGGTTTTCTCATGTTTCTTATCTTGAAGACCACTTCCCTTTCCTTTCTCAGAAACAGGAGCCCCTCTGTCAGTCCTTCACCAGAGAAGCCTCTAGTTTTCCATTTAGAAAAAGCTCAACCCTTATCGCAGAGATGGGACTAACCCAAAGTCAAGGTGATCCATAGTACACAGTGACTCTCTAGCAGTATTCCTCCCAAAATCTGAGTCTAAGATAACCACACAGGGCCCCAGCAGAACATCACAGGGGGTAAGAGGGGAGAGAAGGGCTTGAGTGCTCAAACAACAGGGCTCATCAATGTGTCTCCATCAGTATGGGATAAGCCTACTCATTCTTCCCAGTAGGATTTAGACTACTAGAAGAAAAACATTTTCCTAAACCCACATAATCTGCATGGATTCCTCTGTCCACATGAAGATCCATTTTCTATTACTATGAAAACAGTATCATGTCCCTTTTTTTGCTCAGTTGGAATTTTCTATCACTTGAAACTACAAGAGTCCTCACCAATGCATCTCGCCTCATTGTATTGGTTAAAAAGTTTTCTGCTGCAAATAACAGAAGTGTATTATCTCACAAAACAAAGTGTAGTGGTGGGATAACTTCTAGGGTGCATTGACTCAGAGGTTGAACGGTGTCTTCAAGGTTCTTTCAAACTCCCCACTCTGCCTAGAAAGATGACCAGAGTGATTTCAGATATCACATCCATATGAAATATCCACATGACATCAACCTGAGGAAGTAGAAGGACCAGCTTTTACTACAGCTTTTTCTCAGGGATAGGGCAAGGAAACTTTCTCCTGAAGTCTCCAGCAGGTATCTCCTGCGCTTCACTGGCCAAACTTGGATCTCATGCCTTCCCTCGACCAATGGATTAGGACACAGACAAAGGCAAACAAATGGAATTTTGCTTAGACCAATCATACTCATCTCTAAAGCTGAGAGTGGATCAGAGTGCCCCAGAAGCAGATGGCTGTGGCTATGTAATGAGGGAGCTACCCCAATCACATTAGGGTTCTGTCAAGAGGGAGCAAAAGATGAGAGGGCACTGGGCAGGCTGCCAGCCATGTGCACTGCACTACATCCAATGGCTATGCTGGCCAGAGCTTTCCTTAAAGTTGGGTCACACCAAATCCTTAGGCAGGATATTTTCTCCCTGCAAGGGCGTGGTGGTCAGTGAAGACATGTGCGTACCTTGTCCAGAACCAATTTTTAGCCAGGTCTTCCAGTCATTGCTCTTCTAGTTACTTTGAGGAAGTTTCTCCCAGCTGATGTGGGGGTTGGGCTGGAGTAAGGTGGGGCTGGAGGCAGGAATGCCAATTGGGAAGTCAGTATGGCTGTCAGTCCAGAACCTGTGAAACAAGGAGACAGCCTAGTCCAGTAATGCTGGAGTCTGAGTCATGAGCAAGTTTTCAGGGGAAGGCTGAGGACAAGAAGGTGTGCTCACAGAAGGAAGACTCCAGGGATCTACCAAAGGAGGACATAAGGGCCCTCCCATGAAGGTAAGGAAGGGAGACAAGTAAGGGGCAGGGGGAGGAGACCCACAAACCTATCCCTTTTCCTTGTCCCGAATGGTACTGGGCATGCTGGAGGGCCAGCCCCTATGTAAGGCCTGCCCCCGGTGGCCTCTCCCTGTCAGCCTGGCAGGCATTCCTTGGGTAACTGGGACAGGGAACCTGGGATTTGATTCCTGCTTCTGGCCCACCTCCATTCTCGGGGTAACCTTCACTCCCCAAATACTCTGTGCTTTTTCTTGCCCTCTAGACTTAGTCAACATTGCCCCCTCATCAAAAAGGCGTTTTCCTGCCTAGGATGTCCTACTTCATCCTTCACATGCAGCTTCTGGAGCCCCAGCTGCGTGAGTGATGGCTCCTTCCTTTTATTCTCCCACAGCTGTCGAGCTGTATCCCTCACCTTATGTTGTAATTCCTATCCAACTGCCAACCTACCCGTCTCCCAGAATGAGCTGAGAGCACTCCAAGGGCAGGGACCATGTCTTGTTCATTTTGGTGACCTGTGCAGTGCCCAGCCAGTGTGGGGCCATAGTACCTGCTTAGGAAGCAAGGATAGGGATGGTGGGAAGGAGGGAGGTTCCTGTTACTTTCTCTAGAGCTGAGCTATTCAATATGGTAGCCCTCACCATATGTGGCTATCTAAATGTAAAAATTTTAACTTCAGTCCTTTAGTTATACTAGCTGCTTTTCAAGGGTTCAATAGCCACTTGTAACTCGTGGCTACTGTTTAGACACCACAAATAAAGAACATTTCCATCACTGCAGAAAGTTCTAGTACATAGCACTGTTCTAGAGACTCAAACTATTGCTGCAGCTCTAAGAGGAGCAAATTGCCTGCTACAAAGTCCTTTCTCCTTCCATTCAGTGCCCAGCACAAACCCAGATACACCCTCCTTTCTCCTCTCTCTCCTTCCTCTCCACTCTCTTCTCTATCCCCGACAAGGTCAGAAGAATACTTCCCAGTGGCTTCAGAGTTCACAAAGCCTTTTTATAATCTGCATGTCTCTGACCCTTCACTAAATCCTGGGAGGTAAGCAGGACAGAGATTGTAATTCTCACTTTACAGGTGAGGGAACCACAGCTCAGAGAGGGAAAGACTCTTGCCCAAGGCTACCCAGACAGTAAATGCGAGCCTAGATTGGACCTCAGGTTAGACTCCAGTCCCTTGTTTTCCCTCCAATGCCATGTCACCTCTCACTGAGGGGCCACCTAATCCAACCTGCTGTGTGATGCATTAATCCCTTCAACAACATTCCTGTCAAGTGTTTATCCAGCTTCTGTTTCAGTGCTCCCTAGGATTTGAACCTCACTGCCATTCCCGGAAGCAGCACAATCCACCTGTATAGATAGCCCTGGCAGAAAACTCTTTTGCTGATGCTGAGCCCTGTCCTGAGACCTTAGAAATCATGTGATGCAGCCCCCAACATGCCCTCCACCACCCCAGTGCCAGGTAGCCTGCAGCCTCATACACCTCCAGTTCAGGGGAGCTCAACACTCAAGGAAGCCTTTTCCTTCTTTGGGCATTTAAATACCAGCCTTCCTCCAGCAGTTCCTCCCCACTGGTTTTCCCTCTGGAGCCTCCAGACTATACCTGCTCTCTCTACCCCAGGGCAAGCCTCAGGGACAATGACCCATTCTCTTTAGTGTGCTATTGTCCTGGCTGAAGCCTCAACAGTTCATCAGAGACAGGACACTCTATCCTATTAGCCCATGACCTCCGGGGTTTCCCTTCTGCATTAGCATATGAACCTCCTTATTCTGTGGACTCTACCGGAGTCCAAGGTCACATCAATAATACAGACTACTGCCACTGATGATGTGTTCACCATATGCCAGCCATCTTGATAAGTGCTCTGTTCACATGTTACCTTCAATACCCTGCAAGGTGGCCATTAATATTATTCCCATTTCACAGATGAACAGACTGCTTATACACATGTCTGTCACCTAGGGGAGAGGACAGTTGCAAGAATCAGGAGGATGGAGGTGACCAGGGACAATTCAGGTTTGGGCCTGGGTCAGTCCCAGGTCCCAGGGAGGGTGAAGGAGTTCAGAGGAATATAGAATCTGGTTATGTGCATAGGCCTTAGGGGTAAAAGACGGGTTTAAATCACACCCACTTACCAGCTGTATGACATTGAGCAAGTCACTTTATCTCTCTGAACTTCCATTTCTTCAGGTATAAAATGGAGCTAGTAATATGGGATATGGAGCCTAGGGGTTGCAATGAAGAAACAATGACTGCTTAGCACCGTGCGTTACTCTTCATGAGTTCTCAGCAATGGGAGCTAATAGCAAGGTTATCATCAATATTATTAGAGAGAAACTATACCCAGTGCTGAGGCAGGTGTAATTCATACTCTTGTCTTCCCACGCTGAGCCTGGTCAGACCCAGTAGCTCCCTTCAACCCCACTGGCTTCCAGCAAATATCTGGCTTCTGAGATGCGGTTTTTATTTTTTTAATTAAATAAGCTTTATGGGGCTTGAACTCACAACCCTAAGGTCAAGAGTTGCATGCTCTACCAACTGAGCCAGCCACATACCTCCTGAGATGAGTTTAGATATGCTAATGGAGGTGGAGCGTGAGGGGCTATGAGGGGCACAGGCTGCTCCTGTGGTGAGCCAGGCAGGCATTACCCACACTTCTCTCCAGAAAAGGGAGTGGGGAATGGGCAGGAATTAAAGGGTGGGGGCAATGAGAGATGACAAGGAAAGAGAAGAAACTGAAAATGAAGTCATGTCACTTCTAAAGCAAATACGGTTTTGGCAAGTCATTTTCCTCTCTAAGCCTCCATGGGCAACTCCGTCAAATGGGGTAACAACATCTCCTTTGCTGACATGGGGTGCTGTACGTGGGACCCTAGCCAGGGTTAGCCCATAGGGGCACTTAGTGAGTGTCTACTCCTAAAGATTGGCTGCCAGCTCTGCTGACGAGTTTTGGCCATCATGGCAGTCGATAAAAACAACAGCATAATAGCATAATACCTACCACTTCCTGAATGCCTGCTCTGGGCTAATCCTCATGGCAACCTTTGAGGGAGGTGTCATTATCCACATTTGCAGAGGGAGAAACCGAGAGTTAAGTAGTAAGCAAGGGTGACATGCCCAAGGTCACTCAGTAAGCCAAGATGCCAGGACTGGCACCCGGGACTGCCTGAAGCCAAATTTTTGTCCCACCAAGCTGTGTTGCTCCTGGGAACCAGGCCCAGGTGCAGGAGGCTTTGTATGCATCTTCCATCCCAGCCCAGGGCCCACTACCACAGACAAAGACCACGACTGCCATGTGTGCTGGAGGAGCATAAGACAGAAGTTCAAGTCCCCTCTCTATTGCAAAATGACCATGGTCCTAAACTATTTGTTCTCCTCCTGGGCCTCAGTTTCTCCACCTACACAGTAGGGCGCTGGAAGTCAGGACTTCCAACTAACTCCCTGAAATTAGGCAGACAGTAGCAGGAACTCAGAGGAGGAAAGTGTCCTAAATGGGAGCAGTGCACTGTGTTCCTCCATCCTTTAATAACCACTAATTAGTTAATCCCCAAAGCAGCAGGATGAGTTATTGGGTACTATTATTATCCCCAATTTACAAGCAGAAGGTTGAGAGAGGGATTGGCCCCAGGCTCAGGGCAGGGATAGGATCAGCGAAAGCCTGGGAGGTGCTACAAATTGCTTCAGGATTGGGGGAGGGGGCAGTAGAGGGACAAGGGAGGCCTCCATGGGGAGAAACCACACAGGAATGCATTTCTGATCCTCAGGGAGGTGAAGTCCCGTCAGGGCATCTGAACCAGCACTCTGCCTGCACAGAGGGGCAGACAAAGGCCCAGAGAGGGGGAGAGACTGGCCTAAGGTCACACAGCCAGAATAGCAGACCATGAACAGACACTGCCATGGGTTCTCAGCTGAGGCAGCTCTGAAGAGGGGGGAGGAGAGAGCGGAAGGCTCCTAAGAGTTGGGCTCCCTCTGTAGTCCTCCCTGAATTCCTAGAGAAAGCAGCCAGCATTAAACCCCTGGGGATTATGTGTGTACTAATGGCCTGTGACAAAGGCAGCAGGATAAGCTCCCTGCTCTGCAGACTAAACAAGGTGCAAGAAGCCAAGTCAAACAAAAGCCGAGGTTTTATGTTGGCCTAGCTGGTGGGCTAGACACAGCCCAGCCTCTTGGGAGGCCAGGCCCTGTGCCACCACCCAGAATCTCCTCTGGTGGCCTTTTTCCCATTGTCATTGAGGACTGGACAGAAATATGTCCACAACATGTGACCACCCCTGTTTGTAGCACAGAATATACTTTCATCACATTACCCCCAAGATGAAGAAACTGAGGGTCAGAGAGGGAAAGGAAGATACACATCCCAAGTTACACAGCAAGTCAGGCAGGTGGCTGGGACCCAAGGTCTCCTGGCTCCTCCTCAGCCTCCCAGATCCTTCTGTAAATTAGTGTTGAGGGACATATGAGCGAGGGGACAGAGGTAAATACAACATGCCAATTTCTATCCAAAGTATGGTTCTACCTGATTTCTCACTGGAGTCTGAGAGCACAGACCCAGGTTCAAGTCCTTTTCCTGCCCCCTTCTAGAAACCATGGCTTTGGCAAATTATTTTACCACTCTGAGCCTCATATTGCTGATCTCAATAACAGGAGAAATAATAGTAAACCTCCCCCCCACACACACACACAGAGTTGTTGGGATGATGAAAGGAGTGAGTAATGGATACAGAGCATTTGCTCCATGCCTGACATACCGTGAGCACTGGATTACAGTTATTACTATTAGCAACTCTGACAACAGTCTGCTGGATGGCCAGGGGTAGGGCCCTCCACCTCCTGAGCCTCTCATTCTTCTCTCTCAAATAGCATATCACAAAGATTTCTTCCAACTCCAGGGCTCTGTGGTCTCTACCACCAGCTTTTCCCAACCCACATGAATCTATGGACTCCAGAGTCAGAGATGTGGACTGGGAGACTCTGTCACTTCCCTCTTTCCCTTCCGAGGCCAGGCTGCTTGTCCTGCGCTGGGCTCCACACACCTGCTCCCAGGTGTTCTGGGTGTGAGTCCCCACAGCAGACAGTCTGTCCGTCGTCTGACCAGCTACAGAGTCACTCTTGGTGATGCCCCCAAAGGTTTGTATATAATTATGAGACCTTGAGTCTTGGAGAGTTGGGAGATTAAGGCTGAGGAAGAAGGTCAGGAATATCTGGGGGCTGCACGGGAGAACGTCACATCCCTCTTCCCTGGCAGAGCTGCCCTAAGATGTAAGGAGACAATCTTCCCCGCCTTATTTCTGGTAAAAACAACCAGAGACAGGCACCTTCCCACCTCTGAGGGATTTAGGAGTCCGTCTCAATCAACCCCCTCAGCCATGTGTCAAAAGGGGCCCTCTCCACAGTCCTAATTGTACAGGGATTGTTCTGGTTCTTTCTGAATGTAGCTTCCTTTCTACATTATAGAGCTTACTTCTGCTAAATGAGAATGATTTGACTTCAGGCCTGGGGCCATTTCTCATCCTTCCCTTTTGGTTTCCAGCAGGAGCAAGAAGAGATCTGCCTCATGGGGATTAAAGCAATACTATTCTCTACCAGCTAGGGAGGTGGCAACAGGACGTGTGAGGAGATTACATACCTGCCCCTGCTTACCTGTCTGTGTGTCAAGTTTAAGCCCCTGGAGGGTTTGTGTAACACTGTTTAGGAATCTTGAAAAATAGAGACCCTATTTGTGGGATTACAGGGTGTGGAGACATTCTCGACTTTCACACTGATGCTTCGGATGGCTGCCAACCCCACATGGGCCTGCCAGTTGCTGAGTCCTGATTTGCACAGAAATGATTTCTTCCAGTGTATTAAAAATGAGTCACATCCCAGGAGTCATATCCCATGCCCCTTATCTTTAGAGCAGATTCTGCCATTGGCCATTCTGGACTCAAAATAATGTTTCCAGAGACAAGTGTAGTTGGGAAAATGATGGACTGCATTAAAGGCTCCGCTGTTTTGGGTGTTTGCTGTGTAACCTTAAGCAGATTATTTCCCCTCTCTGGTACTTTGTTACCCAAACACGGCAACCTACAGTCACAGCTGTTGTTCAGATTTAGGTGAAGGTGCTTTCTGAAATGTATATTGTGGCGCAATGTATATTGTGGCACATATATACAATATACAAATGTATATTGTGGCTTATCACTGTCAAATCTCATGGAATGATTTGACTCTATAAACTATATATAATTATATACATATATACACATATATAATGTATAACTTTGATAAAAATAAAAAATTTTAAAATGATGTGTTAAGTATTTTACAGGTTAGTTGAAATATTTGAGAATAATTAGAGAAAAGTACATAGAAAACTAACCAAAGCAATTATTAATTCCAGGAAAGACAAAAAGTTCAAGAAGAAAAACATAGTATTTTACTTGACTTAGCATTAAACAATATTTATGTAGTCATACTAATGAAGATACTGAATACTGACTAAAGCAAACATTGTGAGGGGATGAAGGGAGGGAAAGTTGGAAGAGGTTAGGAAAGGGGGCTACACCCTCTTGTACAAAAATAAGGAATCAACAGATAATGTCTAAGATTTATAAATCAAGACATAACAGTATAAGCATATCAATTAGAAATATATAAAAAGCAGAAGAAACAGCTAAAGGAATAGAAAGCAGTTGTCTGGAGGAAGCAGCCCTGTCGAATGAGAAAGGATGAAGAAGAGAGTTACTTTTCATTATAAATAAGACTTTTAGTATTATTTGATTTTTCAAGTTATGTGCATATATTCTTGGATTAAAATGAAAATTAAAATAACAAAACTAGAAGCAAGTAACTGCTACAAGAAGGTGAATTTAGGTTCCAGATAAAAAAGAATTTTCTAACATCTAGATCTATCCAAAAGTGGAATTGGCTGCCCCTATGGATAGTGAGTTCCCTGTCATCCAAAGTATTAAGCAGAAAGTATATGTCCATCTGTCAGAAATAAGGTAGAGGGTTCCAGCTTTGGTTGGGAAATTTGACTAAATAAGCTTAGGGACCCCTCTCAACTCTAAGATTCTTTCCAATTCTACATATCTGTTGAAGCTGGGATGTTGGCAATTATCTTCTAATAATTCAGTTATCCGTGCATTTAATAAGCATTTACTTAGTGCTATTTTGTTTCTGGTGCTGCACCAGGTCTTTGGTTGGGACAGAAGTGCCAAGACAAATATGATATAGTACCTGCCTACAAGAATCATTGAAGGTCAGTACTAGAAATCTCAGTGTTGTCTGATCCAACCCCTCATTATACAGAGAAGGAAACTGAGGCCCAGAGAAAGGCAGACACTTGCACAGGGTCACACAGCATTAGTGGTAGAGTCGAACTCACATATAGACCTCTTGATTCCTGTGCTAGTCCTCTTTTCCTCACGATGCCTCCTCTGAAGAGCAATACCTCAAAAATGGTTCTAACAAAAATGAAGCTGATTCTTCATGGCATTTTATTGATCTCACATAGACATCATTGTGCAATGAATCTTATTTTAATTGTAACAAGGTTTGGCTTCCTGGATATCTCCTTCAGAAGGACATGTGGTAAGCTTTCTGTAGACACCCAAAGTTCACTGAACCCAGACCTCCAAGTCATTCACCAGAAAGATCTAAAACAACAGAAATAAAAACTGGCATTGCTTTGTCTCACCATCTCGTGAGATGCGTGAGAATTCTTAAGTAAAGAGTTACCGCCTGTGTCATGGGTAAAATCCCAAATCATTTTGTGGAGTTTATTATTCCAACAGCTCTGAGAGCCAATATCTGCATGTTCCAACATCTTTGTAGTATCATTTCCTGGATCCTTTCTGCTTGGTTTGGTATTCCCGTCTTTGTCACCTTGAAAAAAGTCCCACATCTCACTGAATTTCAATTTTTCCTATCCAGTTTTTTGTTGGTTTATTTAAATAAGACTAGACCAGTGGTTCTCAGCCAGGGGCAATTTTGCCCCATCCCCCAAGGGACATCTAGCAACATCTGGAAACATCTTTTGGTTGTCACAATTGGGGTGGGGTGCTACTGGCATCTAGTGGGGTAAAGGCCAGGACTTCTGCAAAACATCTTACATTGCACACAGCAGCCCCTCCCAGCACAAAATGATCTGTTCCAAAACGTCAGTACTGTAGCTGCTGAGAAATCCTGGGCTAGACTCTTCAGCTGCAAGGAACAGGAACTGAAATCCAACTTGCTTAAGCAAAAGAAGAAAAAAAATCGGGTGGTTTTTGTTAAGATTTTAACATGGGTTTAAAAACAAAAAAGAGCTAAAACGAACTTCAGGATGGATACATCTTGGTGACTAGAATAAGTAATTCAACTCCCATCTAGACTGCCACTCCTTTCTATCTTCCTTTTGTTCTCATTCTTTCCATATGACACAGGACTAGCCACCCAGCTCTGAGCTCACATCTTCACAGCTTCACAACCAGAGAGGAAAAGGTCCCTTTCTTTCCACAAATTCCAAGGAAGGATTCTGATTGGTAAAATTTGGGTCACACGTTCATTCTTTGAACTCATGACTAAGGCCAGAAAGAGTGAAGTATCTGAAATGATTGGCCTAGTACATGCCCACCCCTGTGGCCAGAGGGAAGTCACTTTCCCAAAGTGGAGGAAGGGGTTCTAGATAGACAAAAACAATAACCACTAAAGCATGGAATAATAGAGAGGGTGATGGACTAAAAGTCAAACATCTTGACACTATTCTTGGCTCTGCCTCTAATTTGCTGTGTGATCTTGGACAAGTCCCTTTCCCTCTCTGGGCCCAGTTTCCCACCTTTGCAATGAAAAGATGGACCAGAAGTCAAAGGGATTCCCCAACTCTAACATTTGGTAACTTTCTGTTGGTCGTTAAGTCTTATTCATCACCCCAACAATGATGATATTTGAAAATACTTGCTAAACCCATCAAGGTTTTAGATCGCTGTTTTCATGATATAACGTAGTCTAGAAATATCTAAAAAATTTTCAAACGATTTTAGTTATCTGATCTTTCCCAACTTTTAATGAAAATGAAAACAGTATCGACTAAAATGCTTTAGCACCTATTTATAGTTTTAAAATGGTCGGTGCACTTCTCAATTCTTACATAATGTGCAACCCTTATGGACCCACAAAAACCATTTATATATTAATTTTTATTTTTAAAAAATAAAAGTCCCAGCCCATCAAAAGGAAGTCCATACCTCTCAGCCCCGTAGCCTCTCCAGCTCCAAAAGAACTCCCACTTACACTCTGCACCTCAGCAAACAGAACTCCCAGCTCCATCACACCTCTGTTACTGGGAACCCTCTTGTGCTCTCCACATTTTTATCACCTCCTCTGAGAAATCTCCTCGACACTTCTCTTTCTACCTCACAGATTCTGTCCTGCCTTCTCTGTGCCCTCAGAACCTCTTGCACATGCCTACCACATAGCACATCTCACTTTATGTCAGAATTACTCATGTCACATTGGACTACTTCTTTCTCTAGGGAAAAAAAAGGTTCTTATTTACCTGAGGATTTTCAGAGCTTGACAATCACCACACACCACACGCAGGCACGCACATGTGCACATGCCTCCAACTTGCTCTTCCTCTACTCCTCTTCTCGATGAATGGTACTTCCACCTGCTCAGGTGCTCAGGCCATAAACCTGTGCTTCATCTTCAACGAATCCCTCGCTCTCACCTACATCCAACCAAGGCTTGTCATGTCTACCTCCGTGCACACCTTTATCTCTGGTGCAATCAATTACTTCCCTCAGACTAGATCAATCTTGCCCAACCCTCATAGCCTAGGTAACTCATTAATCTTGACTTCCTCTAAGAAGCCTGCCTTAATTCCTGTTCCCGACCTCAGGCTGGGCTGAGTGTTTTCTGAGTAGTTTAGGTCTCCTGTGCTTCCTACTTTATTCGGTGATTGCTCTCCTCTCTTCTTGGAACTATAAACCCTAGGAGGGCCGGTTCTAATTTATAAGTGCATCCCCATCTCCCAAACTATTGCCTGAGATGTGATAAGTCACCACTGATGACTTTTTAAATAAATGCAGGAACAAACTTGTTTGGAGTCAGAAAGCCTGGATGCCACTCAGATCTGCCACAGAGAGCTAATTGGGTCACTATGCACTTAACTTCTCTGAGCCTCAATGTTCTCATCTGTTAAATTGTGATAAGTCATCCCAGTCTACCTCCAGGGATGAACATAAAATTCAGTGACACAATAAATGTGAAAGCTATTTATAACCTCTAAGTTGTTTTACACACATAAAATGTTATTTCAAAATGTTTTGGGTTTGGCAGGTTTTGTTTGGTTGGTTGGGTTGGGGTTTTTTTTGGCATTTTCTCTGAAATTACTTCAGAAATTATCTGAAATAATTTCTATTATTTCAGGTATAACTAGGTATTGCTCCTGCTTGTAAACTTCCTGTAGGTATAGAATCCAAGAAGAAAAATGTTATTGCTACTTATCTTTGAGAAGATTTAAAACTTAAATGTTTTGAATTTTTTAAATAGTTAAAAGAACATCTTTAATACAAACTCTACTGGAGATACTGCTTTATTTACATATATATATTTTTTATTTTTTCAGTGATCCAAGATTGTTTATGTACCACACCCAGTGCTCCATGAGGCACTGCTTTAAATAACCTAAGTTTCCTTTAAGCAACAAGTACCAAACTGATACAAATTAAACAAAGTAACCCTCTATAATATTGGTATAAGAGGAAAGAACTGACAACTTAGAACAGCATAAAGGGGAAAAAAGAAATTCAACCTTAAGTTCAGTTTTACACCTACTAAATTAGCAAAAACATTTTACAATGATACCTCTCAAAGCTGTTGTGGTTACAGAAAAGCCAATATGCATATACAGTGCTGTTTGGATATAAATTGTTTGCTTCTTCGGAAAGCAAATGATAAAGATATATCAAGAGGAAAAAGTAATCCTATTCTTAGAAATCTAGCTTAAGAATTTAACAGAATAGTCTTTGTGTACAAAAATATACAGTATTACTTATAAATAATCAAAAAGTGCAAACATTTAAAAGAGTGGAGTAGTGGTTTGGTAAAGTATGTTGCATCCACTGGATGAAATATTTTATAGCCATTAAAAGCAATCATTTCAGATGCATGGCCATGGCACCCTAGTCCCGCCCAAGAAACCCCTGTGACAACTGTTGAATGGCTTCTTTGTATCAGGAAAGGACCAAGCTTTCAGAACAGAACCTTGCTCAAGTCTTCAAGCAAGTCAAAGCCAAGTTCTCCAAAATGCTTCCAGTAAAGGTGCTCAGCTTAACTCAGAACCTACAAGATACCATGTGGCAGTGGGTTGGCAGGACGTAGCAATGGGCACTCTAACATTTCAGGAGTTTGATAACTTACTATAACTGTGCTCATGATGGGACTAATCCACATTCCACTGGCCTTGACAGAGACTGTAGACACAGGAGCAAGGCTGTGCTCCAGTAGCCAGCTTACAACCAAAATTAAAAAGAAGGCCAGACCCCTTAGGAAGGAGTCAAGTGCGTTCAAAGAGGCTAGGGGGAGCCTTTGACTCTGTACTCCATGCAACTGTAAGAGGGTATTCAGGTACTTGTATAGTACCTTCTCCTTCAATCTGGGCTGGTCCTGGGACTCGCTTGTAACTATAGAATATGGCAGAAGTGATGCTGCATGCCTTCTGAAGATAGGTCAGAAAAAGCTTTCCAGCTTCTACCTGGGTCTTTTGGAACACTCTCAGAGAGCCTGGACCACCACAAAAGAAGCCCTGTGACTGCCATCCTGCAGAAGCCATGTGAAGGCACTCTGGTTGACAGTCCCAGCAAAGCTCGACCTTCTAGCCTCTAAGGCATTACACACATAAGCAAAACTGTCTCAGATCCCCCTGACCAGCCCATCCACAAGCTGATTACCCCCAAGTGACCTAAGCTGATGCCATATGGAGCATAAAAATTGATCGGGGAAAAAAAAAAAAGAATTGATCAGCTAATCTTGGCCCAAATTCCAGACCCTCAAAATTATGGGACATAATAAAATGGTTGTTATTTTAAGCCACTAACTTTGGGGGTGATTAATATGCAGCTATATATAACCAGCACATCACCTTTGGAGGATGCTTGAGAATAAACTCATAATTCCATAAACAAGTAAAAGAAGGTAAAGAATCAAGCTTCTATTCTGCCTTTCCTTTATGAACCATACTTCAGAGTAACCAAATAGTTGATGAGATCGAGCTCTTTTTACAGAAGAATTCTAGCTAATAAATGTGTGGGAATATCAGAATTAGAATACTATTATTAAAATAAATAGAATATTTGAAAATCCTGATGAAATAATAGCATGAGGCAATGATCATCAATGACTGCTAAAATCATTACACAAAAGGCAAGTGAGGAACGTTATAATGAACAGATCAGGCTGAAAGCACCTCAACCCACTAACTGATATCTTCTTAACAAGCAAAGACAAGAGAAAAACAGCCATTATGGGCCTCCTGGTGTGACGCAACAGGAAGTACACAGCACCGACTCTGAAACTTTCTGGCCCCCAAATCAAACCTGAGCCTGCAGAACTTCTGGATTTCATCCCAGAGACCAAAGGAACACGTTAAAAGATCTCTGGAGGATATAATCAGCAAAATGCAAAACATGGAAAATTCTACAAGGCAAACAACCTTCTTCAAAATATAATTTTTTTTTAATTGAGGAAGAAGGGGAATCTACTGATTAAATGAGACTCAGAAGATATACCAACCAAATTCAATGTGTAGACTATTTCTGGATACTGATATACATATTTGAAAATATATATTTTGAACACTGTATATTTGATGATATCAAGAAGTCTTTTTTATTTTTTAGGTGTGATAGGATATTGTAGGTAATTTTTTAAAGCATCTTTATCCTGGGTGGCTCAGTTGGTTAGGCATCCAGCTTTGATTTCAGCTCAGGTCATGATCTCGGGGGTTCTGGGATTGAGCTCTGCCTTGGGCTCCATGCTCAGCTCAGAGTCTACTTGAGATTCTTTCCCTCTTCCTCTCCCTCCCCCTCTGCACCTCCCCCTGCTCATGTGTGTGGGCACATGCTCTCTACCTCAAATAAATAAATAAATAAAATATTTTTTTAAAAATAAAAAAGCATCTTTATCTTTTTAATTTTAATTCAAGTTAGCTAACATATAGTGTATTGTTAGTTTCAGGGGTAGAATTTAGTGATTTATCAGTTGCATATAACACCCAGTGCTCATTACATCAACTGCCTTTCTTCATGCCCATCACCCAGTTACCCCATCCCCTACCCATCTCCCCTCCAGCAACCCTCTTTGTGTTCCCTATTATCAAGAGTCTCTTATGGCTTGCCTCTCTGTTATTGTCTTATTTTATTTTTCCTTCCCTTCCCCTATGTTCATCTGTTCTGTTTCTTAAATTCCACATATGAGTGAAATCATATGGTATTTGTCTTTCTCTGACTGACTTATTTCACTTAGCATAATACACTCTAGTTACATCCATGTTGCTGCAAATGGCAAGATTTCATTCTTTTTTTTAAAGATTTTATTTATTTATTTGACAGAGAGAAAGAGATCACAAGTAGGCAGAGAGGCAAGCAGAGGGAGAGGGGGAAGCAGGCTCCCCGCTGAGCAGAGAGCGTGATGTGGGGCTTGATCCCAGGACCCTGAGATCATGACCAGACCTGAAGGCAGAGGCTTAACCCACTGAGCCACCCAGGTGCCCCAAGATTTCATTCTTTTTGATGGTGGAATAATATTCCATTGTGCACATATATACCACATCTTCTTTATCCATTTATCAGTCAATGGACATCTGGGCTCTTTCCATATTTTGGCTATTGTGGACATTGCTGCTATAAACACTGGGGTGAATGTGTCCCTTTGGTTAAATACCTAGAAGTGTAACTGTTGGGTCATCACATAGCTCTATTTTTAACTTTTTGAGGAACCTCCATATTGTTTTCCAGAGTGGCTGCACCAGTTTGAATTCCCACCAACAGTGTAAGAGAGGTCCCCTTTCTCTGCATCCTTACCAACATCTGTTGTTTCCTGAGTTGTGGATTTTGGCCATTCTGACCAGTGTAAGGTGGTAACTCATTGTGGTTTTGATTTGTATTTCCCTGATGATGAGTAATGTTGAACATTTTTTCATGTGTGTGTTAGATATTTGCATGTCTTCTTTGGAGAATGTCTGTTCATGTCTTCTGCCCATTTCTTGACTGGATTTTTTGTTTTTTGGGTGTTGGGTTTGATGAGTTCTTTATAGATTTTACATACTAGCCCTTTATCTGCTATGTTATTTGCAAATTATCTTCTCCCATTCTGTAGGTTGCCTTTTAGTTTTGTTAATTGTTTCATTTGCTGTGCAAGACCTTTTAACTTGACGAAGTCCCAACAGTTCATTTTTGCTTTTGTTTCCCTTGCCTTTGGAGATGTCTAACAAGAGTTTGCTGTGGCCCAGGTCACAGAGGTTATTGCCTCTGTTCTCCTCTAGGATTTTGATGGATTCCATCATTTAAGTCTTTGGACTATTTTGAATTCATTTTTGTGTATGGTGTAAGAAAGTGGTCCAGTTTCATTCCTATGCATGTGGCTGTCCAATTTTCCCAATACCACTTGTTAAAGAAACTATCTTTTTTCCATTGGATATTCTTTCCTGATTTGTTGAAGATTAGTTGACCATAGAGTTGAGGGTCCATTTCTGGGTTTTCTATTCTGTTCCATTGATCAATAGGCCTGTTTTTGTGCCAGTACCATGCTGTCTTGATGATTACTGCTTTGTAATAGAGCTTGAAGTCTGGAATTGTGATGCTACTAGCTTTGGTTTTCTTTTTCAACATTACTTTGGCTATTTGGAGCCTCTTCTGGTTCCATACAAATTTTAGAATTGTTTGTTCCAGCTCTGTGAAAAATGCTGGTGTTATTTTTATAGGAATTGCATCAAATGTGTAGATTGCTTTGGATATTATAGACATTTTAACGATATTTGTTCTTCCAATCCATAAGGATAAAATGTTCTTCCATTTCTTTTGTGTCTTCCTCAATTTCTTTCATAAGTTTTCTAGAGTTTTCAGAGTAAAGATCTTTTACCTCTTTGGTTAGATTTATTTCTAGGTATCTTATGGTATTTGGTGCATTGTAAATGAGATCAATTCCTTGATATCTCTTTCTGCTGCTTCGTTGTTGATGTGTAGAAATGCAACAAACTTCTGTGCATTGATTTTATATCCTATAACTTTACTGAATTCCTGTATCAGTTCTAGTAATATTTTGGTAGAATCTTTTAGTTTTTCTACAGAGTATCATGAGTACAAGGAGTAAAAATTTGACTTCTTCTTTGCTGATCTGGATGTCTTTTATTTCTTTTTGTTGTCTGATTGCTGAGGCTAGGACTTCCAATACTATACTGAACCACAATGTTGAGAGTGGACATCCTTGTCATGTTCCTGACCTTAGGGGGGAAAAGCATCTTTATCTTTAGAGATAAAAGATGCATTTATCCCAGATGCATCTGGGATTTCCTTTAAAACAATCCAGTGGTAAGGGGATAGGAGTGGATCTGGTATAAATGAAGCAAGACCAGCCATATATGTTGATATTATTAAACCTAGGTGGTGGAGATGTGGGGGTTTAACACACTAATATCTCTACTTTTTGTACATAATTTAAATTTACATTAAAAAACCTTAAAATAAATAGCTCTAGCCAAAATGATGGGGGGAGGTGTTTCTAGTGATGCATCACTAAGTGACCTGAGTGCAACAGAGACAGTCTTTACCTCTTCCCCTCTTGCCAGATCCCCCTGCACTTACAGGACTAGAAACCTAAAGAGGCATCTGAAGTCACATTTTAAGGATGCATAATGGAGGGGAGTTTGGAGAGGGAACAAAATTATTAAGGAGGATTATACTGTCACCACTTGACACAATGGAGATTGCTGCTTTTAACTGCTTTAAACAAGTCTTACTTCATACCAGAGCTTCTACTCAAGAAGGCGTCGCCATGGGAAATGGATCCTGCCCAGATCAAATCTTTCTTCCTGGCTGGGTCTTTGAGTACATGTTCCTTCTGTACAGGGTAAGAGAATGAAGGTGGTTCTTACAATGCACTTGAAATGCTTTTTTTCTCTTCATGGTGTCCTTGCAGTCAGGTGACTTGGAAAGCCCAGGAATGACGGCGCCTCTGGATAAAGAGGCTGTCCTGCCTGAGAGGCAGGGGGACCAGGTCAAGTTTCTGCCTTGCCATGGGTCTCTATTTCCTTCAGATGCAATGACAAGCAGTATAGCATAGGGTCAGTCAGTGGGCTCTGGACACAACTGCAAGTCATCAGCTGGGCAACCTTTTATCTTGTTGCACCCCTGAAAGCAAGATGGGTCACTAGCAGCTCTACTGGAGTCATCTGCAAAATTACAGCCAGAGTTCTCACTTGCTGTGTCTGCTCAAACTGGTACCATCTGATCCAGAAATATGACCTCATTATGTGCTGTTTCTGTCAGTATTCGAAGGATACAGGCTTCATCAGGTCAGGCTAAGTGATTACCCTTGGGTGGATTATCTAAGACAACTATCTGGTGAAGAAAACAATGCTAGCTCTTAGTACATATTTTTTTAATTAAAAAAAAGAAGGGGGGTGCCTGGGTGGCTCAGTCAGCTGAGCATCTGCCTTCAACCCAGGTCATGATCTCCAGGTACTGGGATTGAGCCCCATGTCCATCTGTCCAGCTCCTTGCTCAGCAGGGAATCTGCTTCTCTCTCTCTCTCTCTGTTGCTCTCTCTCACTCTCTCTCCAACTGCCCCTCCTCCCTGCTCATGCACACTCTCTCAAATAAAGAAAGAGAGAAAGAGAGAGAGAAAGATACAGTAATTTCCCGCTCACATTCTTTTTTTTTTTTAAGATTTTATTTATTCATTTGACACAGAGAGAGAGATTACAAGTAGGCAGAGAGGCAGGCAGAGAGAGAGGAGAGAGGAGGAAGCAGGCTCCCTGCTGAGCAGAGAGCCTGATGCGGGCCTCGATCCCAGGACCCTGGGATCATGACCTGAGCCGAAGGCAGCGGCTTTAACCCACTGAGCCACCCAGGCGCCCTCCCGCTCACATTCTTGTTGAAAATAGAAAATTAGATAATGTATATAAAATGCTCAACATGGGTTCTAGTATAGAGACAGCTTTCGATAAATGTTTATTACTACAATTTATTTCTCCATAAAATGTGGATTGGTCTAAAAATCATTAAAGGTCCTCCTTAGTCTAACATTGGAGGAGTCATCCATTAATACAACAGCATTCTCACCAAGCCCTACACAGGGTGCCGGTGCTAAGGTGGAGACAGACTTGGCATGGGAGCTGGGGGCTAAAGCATATAAGGTAAAAACTCCACATACTCAAAACTACTCTTAAAATTCCTCCGCCATCAGCTGACCTCCCAACCATTTGCTCAGAGGTGCTGAAACAGGTACTACTGGGGGAGCTACATGGCCTGGGCCATGGAGTGATGGTAGCTGTGGGATCTTTCAGGATGTGGCATCTTGTCTCCTCTCAGGACCTGGAAGGTAAGAGCCTTAAACTCTCCTCCATTCAGACTTTTGCCTTTGAACCCCCAACCCCAGTGCTGAATGAGAAAATGAAGAGCAGCCTCGTCATGTTCCATCAAGCTCAGGGTCACCATGAGATGGTCATCTCCCAGTGACTGGGGAGCATGATGCTTTGGTAGGCTCCTCACACCTCCGTGTGGCAACCAGGCCACCACAACCTGTTTTCAACATTCCATACAAATGCACTGAGCACCTTCCATGAGCAATGTATTGTGCTGAGCTCTGGCAGGAATGGAGTAAGCTAAAGGTGGCTTCCCCCAGGACTGTTTAGACAATGACCCCAGCCACAGTAAAGTATGGCCAACAAGGCCACGAAAAGGGCCAGAGGTGGGCTGTGAGGAACTAGGAGATAGGAAAAGTCCCCAACCTTCCTAGGAGGTGACCCTGGACCTTGCCCTTGGAGGACAGTGGCAATCTCAAGAGGCAAAACACTGAGGAAAGTGTACCATTGGATGCGGAAACAGCATGAGGCAATGTCTGGTGGTGGGAAAGATGGGCTGTGTCCAAGTAATATCAGGAGGATCATATGATTGGTTGACAGGGGAGGTGAGACTAAAGATATCAACAGGGCCAGGTAGCAAAAGGCTTTAAGGTCAGGCTGAGGAGACTGGACTTTATTTTGTAGGCAGCAGAGAATCAAGGGACTGGGACTGGCCATGGGAAGAGGACCCGAGTCGGGTGTGAAGCTCCCCTCCCCAAACCTGCCCACACCCTCATGGGATGTTGCATAGCACCCTCTCAGATTTGGAAAGCCCCAGTTATAAATCTTTCAGACCCAAGGTAAGTTCTTTCCATAGTGGGTTCAGCAGAACTTTAGGGTCAAGAGAGACAATCTTTTAGGTTTCTCTATACAACTGCCCTTCATTCGTGAAGTGCGTCAAGATGGAGAGGGAGTGGTGAAGGCAATGAAGTGAAGGGCTCCTGGCAAAGTAGCAGGCTAAATATCCTGGAAGCTCCCTGCAACAAAACACCCAGATAAGCTCAGCAATATTTGTTTTCGTCATTTTCAAGATATAGGAAATGTCACAGGGAAGTAAGGGCATTTCCAAGATCAAAACAAAGGGAGAGCTGCAAACTAGCGCAGGCAGAGAGCTGCAGCAGTGTCACAGAGGAGCTGTCAGAGTGACAGTGGAACTGGGAGCTTGCCTTCCAAGCAGGAGGTAAGCTTGGTAAGGATTGTGCTAGAAGGACCCTGGGAATCTCCCTCTGTGTGTGCTTCTGAGACCCTGGCTGCCCTTTGCTTATGGTGCTTGGAAAAGCCAGGAATATTTTGTCTAGGGAGACAACTGGTATAGTGGAGAGAGACCCTGACCTGGTCTCTAACCTCCCTTATCACTCCTCCCTTCTCCAAGCCTCGATTTTATTTTGTTACAACTGACCACCACAAGTGACCTCACACAGTGGCTGGGAAAATTTATTCACTCATTCAGCAAATCCATATTGAGCAGGGAGTGTGACAAGTGCTGGGATATGGAATTGAACGAGATAAAAATCCCTGCTTTCAAGGAATTCATGTTCTAGTGAGTGAACAGAGAAAACAGAAAACAACATGCAAAAGAGGTAATAAAGATATAAGGTAGAGAGGAGGGAGCTCTCCCTAGCCTTGGCCAGCAGGCTTTGGAAGGGGGTGTCTGAGCTGAGTCACAAAGGACAAGTAGGAGTCACTCACCAGAAGGGAAGGTGGGGAGGTCATTCCAGGCCCGAGCAGAGCCCAGAGTGTGAAGCAGGGAACTACATATGGTGCAGTGTGGCTGGGCGATACAGGGCGGTTGGAGTGCGGTGGGAGTAAAAGGCCAATAGGGGCAGAGCTCACAGGGCTAGAAGATGAGGCCTTGCATAGGTGCCAGTGAAACTTATGTGAATTTCAGAGACACCCCATCCTCCTTGCAGTAATTCACAATCCTCTTCCCACAGCATGACACGTATACCTGTCATCAGAGTAAGTCAAGCTACTCCTGTCAGTTTGCCTGGGTTCCCCAGAAAGCAGAGCATGAGTCAGGGTGCTTATAGCTACTCTTTTATTAGGAAGCAGCAGTGAGGGATAAGGGGAGTAAAGCAGAAAGGAGAGAAGGTCAATACAAGATGGCCACTGCTGGATGAGCCTCTTTTTTAAGCTCATGGAAATGCCCCCAGGTAATCTGCTTTTCAGGTAGAGGGACCAATCATCCTGGTTTTCTCGAAGGACTGAATTGCACAGGATTTCTCAGGACATGAGACTTTCAGTACTAAATCCAGGAAAGTCTCAGGCAAGCCAGGATGAGTTTGTCTACCCTAGTCTCGGGACTGCCTTCCGGGGAGAAGGGAAGAATTTATCCACCAGCTCCCTTTCAGAGGTTAAAGTTTCTCGCACACAGTGCTCATTTCCCCCCATATTTCTGGGCTGCTCATGTATGGGCATCACATGAGCTCTACAGGAGAGTCACCAGGGAAGTTCCAGGGTGGAGGAGAGAGTCACGCAACCTGGGCCTAGGTAGGACACTGTCAGAGTGAGCCCACGGGAAGCTGGCAACCACACAAAGGTGGTTACCATAGCAACAGCGTGACTAAGAGGTGGCGAGGCTTAGAAGATCCAAAGTGGTGCATCCTTCACCCCTAATTTAAAGATATTAATCCAAGTAATCTTCTACCTTCACTTTGTGAGCTCTCAGGAGCGTGCAACAATCAGCTTGGTATCTGGGTCCCCTCCCCATGTCCATCATGAATACAGCAGATAAAGTACTCTTAAATTACAAAAACCCTAAATACCAACTAGGGGATAGAGAGAAAGGTATCCCAAGATTGTAAGGGATTACAGGTCATCACTAGGCGGACATCTTTAGTAGACACGTAAACACTAAATGATAGAAAGCTGCAATCAGATCTAATGCAGAAAGCAATGGGAATGGAATATTAATTAGACTTGCTCTGACTCCAGATCCCTCACATCTTAATCACCTCTTAATCATTGCTCTTCTTTTTTTTTTTAAGATTTTATTTGTTTGTTTGTTTGTTTAACAGAAAGAGCGAGCTCGCAAAGCAGGGGGAAGGGCAGGCAGAGGGAAAAGCAGACTTGCCGCTGAGCAGGGAACCCGATGCAGGGCTCAATCCCAGTTTCCTGAGATCATGACCTGAGCCTAAGGCAGACACTTAACTGACTAAGCCACCCAGGCGTTCCCCTCCCCCCAGAACTGCTCTCCTAATTCAATTTGAAGCCACAGGGTGTTCTTGCCATGGTACTGCCATGCCTCTTCAGCATATAAGCAGCAGCTTAAAATCATAGGAGTGGATGAGACGGCCCAAAGAAAGTCTACATAATAACAAGAGCTGTGAGACAAGAATGGATCTTGAAGAACACTGATATTTTTTAAAAAGGTCAGTTGAGAAGGAGCCCACAAAGGAGACAAGTAAGAGTAGAATCAGGAAAATTCAGTGTTGTGTGTACCAAAGTAGTAGTACCAAAATGAAAGACTCCTCAGGTGTCGAATCCAGGAGGGAAAAAAAGTTAAAGCAGAAAGAACTGAAAAGCTTCTAAAGGGTTTGGCTATTAGGGGTTCCTGGGGTCCTTAGGGAAACCTAGGTGGGGGCAGGAGGCAGAGTGCAGTGAGCTCAGGAGTGAATAGGCAGTGAGGAAGTAGGAATAATGAGTGCTGCTGACTACTCTTTAAAGAAATTTGGATAAGATTAGCAAACCCGCTGAAAAGCAAGAAGATAAATGTTGGAACAAGGTCCTAGAGCTAGCCGGAGGAAATGAATGAGGTCCAGAGTGTAGGTGGATAAGGTTGGCCTTGAAAAGAATGAAGAGCATCCTGAGAATAAGATAAAGGGAATGATGTTGGATTTGAGGGTAGGGAAGTAGGGGGAAGACCCGCAAGGTAACACTTGATGTCTCAATTGTTCCATGAAGTAGGACATATAGAGAGGAGTATGGGAAACTAAAAATGGGGTATGAATAGTTGGTCAGAGAAATGGAAGGATAAGTAAAAGGATTGACAAGTGGTCCTAAGAACCTGGCTGAGACTGAAGACCTTGAATGTGTTGCTATACAGTAGTGATTTGTTCATTCATTCATTTGTTAATTCACCTATTTTGAGCCACATCAATGATTGTTGGTTCCCTTTAGAGACATTAATCAATGACTTCATTTTGGTCACACAGATATGTCAGAGTTTGATGAAGAGCAGAGCTCCATGTTGTCATCAAGGATCATGACTCCATCATGGCCACACCTAACAAGTGATCTCATCCTCCACCACAACTTCCATTGCCAGGTAGATGCTGATGACCTCCAGAGCACTAACCCCAGTCCAAATCTTTCCCTGGGATTTAAGACTAGCATATACCCAACAGATACCTGTTGGATATCTCAACATATCCAAATCCATACTCACCAACTTTATCCCTAAACCTGCTCCAGAAGGGAAGTGCATCTCCCCAGACTGTGTACACAAGGGTATCAGGTTTTCTTTTCAATATCTAATTCCTTGCTTGGCTCTAAAAATGCCATCTCCAAAGGCTTCCCGTTCAGGTTGGGAATCATGACATTCAGGGGCTACACATGGCCCTACCCACTTGAAGACCCAAAAATGTTTAAATATAACTTCTTGGCTCCCCAAGAAAGACTGCACACTCACACCATGACTAACTACAGGTCACTCCAATTAACCAACACCACCCAGCACTGAAATTTTCTTCATGACACTGTCCAAGCACCAGCTCAGGGGTCCTGCCAAAGAACTGATGTCAGTACTTGAGATCAGGGAACAGAACAAACAGATCTAAATTTATACCATTACCTTATCTTGGCCAACTGTATCCAACTTCCCAAAGCCAAGCTTCAGACACAACTCTACTGTAAAGTAGTTTAGACCAGAGCCCAGTTGGAATAACAAATGGATTTCATCCTCTCTGCCAGCTCTGATGGATTAACGATGGTGCCTGAAGTTGTGAAAAATTGTGGAACCTTGACCAGACGCATCAGGAAAAAGTGTGCTGATCAATTGGTCATGTCTGCCACAGGGGCAGGCATGAAGATGGGGAGGTAACACCAGTATGGGAGAACGTCACATGCGAAAAAGCAACATTAGACTACAAGCCTCCCAGTAGGCTTCAATTAAAGACTTGCAAGTCTTAATACTGGTTATAGAGCACATGACTGTTTTATGAGAGCATGTTTATTCACTCATTCATTTGTTCACTTGTATTTATTGAATGTATTTATTGAATGTCTACTATGTACCAGATACTGGCCTGGGCACTAAAAGCACAACTGTAAATAAGACAAACAAGATCCCTGCTCTCACAGGGCTTTCATTTTAGCAGGATGTGTAACAAATAAGAAAATGTTAGTTAGAGGTTAGTGCTACACAGAAAATTAAAGCAAGATGATGTGATTCCGATTATCTGGGTGACTCGTTTTGATTGCGTGTCAGGGAAAGCTTTGAAATGATCTGGAGAGAGTTCCAGGCAGAGGGAACAGTTAGTATAAAAGCCTTAAGGTAGGAAATAATTTGTGTTCAAGGAATGGAAAGAAGGCCAGCATAACTGATGAGGAAGAGACTGGTTCAAAAGGTCCTGGAGAGATAAAGAGAAGCTGGATCACATAGAGCTTTGTAGGCCAGGATAAGGAGTTTAGACCCAATTCTTGATGCTTTGAAAAATCATTTAAGGGTCTTAAGCAGAAGAGTTGGCATGATCTGATTTATACTTTTAAATAATCACTCTGGTTGCTGAGTGGAAAATAGAGAGTAGGGGAAAAGGACAGAGACAGGGAGTCTAGTTAAGCCACTGCAGTAATTCATTAAGAGTTGATGTAGGCTGGGACCAAATGTCAGAGTGCTCCAAGTCTTGACTATAGATCCCCTTCTCTACATCCTCTGCTGGTGATCTCCTCTGGTCCAAAACTTTGGAAACACTGCATGCAGTGGTATCTCCCAAAACTCTTATCTTCTGCTCTACATACCTCTTGGATCTTGACTCATAAAGATCCAAATTCATATTGAGTATCTCCACTTGGGTGTCTAATGTGTCTCAGACTTAACTTGTACCAAATCAAACTTTTGATTCTTCCCACCTTTAAACCTCCTCTTCCCTCTGCCTTCCCTATTCCAGTAAATATCCATTCACACATATTATCCGAGCTAAAACCTTCAGATATATCTTTGATTTCTTGATTTTCTCACCCCTCATACCCACCTCCTGTTGAATTTCCCTAGAACTAATAAAAGCATTTAAAATTTTCCATCATCACAAAGGAGGAGGTCACAGAGGAGAAGATGAAACAAAGACATGAGGCTGAGAGGCTAACATGTTGGATGGCTCATCCATCACCCATGTGGATGCTGAAGTCATCCAGAACGATGTCAGGAAAAAGAATAGACAGGAAGACAGTATGTGAGTGCTAAAGATACTAATGAATGAGAGTAAAGAGTGCATTAATGTGTACTTCAGAGGAGTGGAGTTTTGAGGGAAGAAGGAGAAGAAACAGATTTGGAATCGACAGTAGAAAGCAAGGAGGCCCTAACTAACCCAACCCACTTGCCTCACCTACCCCACCTCCAGCCCCTCAGGTAGCCAATGTTTAAGAGGAGAGACTCCCTCCACTTGAAAGGGTTGCAGAAGAAACGGTGTCATGAGCAGACATCCAGTTTTCACTTAGTACAAAAGGAGAAGTGAATTTAGAGAAGAGGTTGAGGATATTGGGAGAGTGTAATTGACAGCCAAGAGTTCGCAAACCCACAGGTAGAGAGTCTGGGAGTGCCAGAAAGGGTGAGAAACGGAGTCAGACTAGAGATTATTTAGAGTAGCACAGGGAGTACGGTCCCACTGACCTGTGGGTTTGGGGTTTCTGGAGATAACTGAGGCAAACAGAAGTGTGAGGAATCAGGATTTCCTAGAGAAAGATGGTTTTGAGACAGAAGGCTCATGGCTGTCGGCGACAATCCTCTTCTGAGCTGGTGAGTGGTGCAGAAATCAGAGCGAGTGCCTGAACGGATTGTTTCCTAGGGGGCCTTCGCTATGAAGGCTTCTGGGGAGGGGCTATCTACCCTGATACTGGATCCTTACAGCTAACTTTTCTCTCCGGTGATGCAGTGCTATGGAGTAGGAGGTACAACAGAGGCTGCCACTTTACCCATGGGTGGTGCAGCGGCGTAGGGCAGCCTCCGGAATCACTCCCCATGAGTGTCATTAATGTAAACACCATGGTGGTTTCTCAGTTAGAGTCTGTAGATCCATCCTCAAGTTTTCAGGAAGAACTGTAATTCTTCTATCTTGATAATAATCTTAATAAAAAAATAAAATCGTATTCTGCATCATCCAAAGATGGGCTTATTAGAGAAAACCCAGGACTCACAGTTAAATTTCAGATAAATGACAAATACTTTTTTAGTATAAATATATCCCAGATATTGCATAGGACATACTTAAATACTAAAAAATTATACTTTACCCCTAACTATTGCCACGTGATATCGGTGCCTGTATTAGTCAGCATTCTCCAGAGATCCACAGAACAGCAACAGCAAGCTGGTGACCCAAGAAAGCAAATGGTGTACTTTCAAGTCCAGAGGCCTGAGAACCAAGAGATTTGAAGGCCAACGGGCTTGAGATCCACAAAAAAGCCAATGTACCATTTCAAAAGCAATCAGGAAGAAAGAACTCTCTCTTACTCAGGAAAGTGTTGGTCTTTTTATTCTATGCAAGGCTTCAACTGAGTGGATGAGGCCGGTCCACATTAGAGAGGGAAATCTGCTTTACTATGTCTAAAGATTTAAATGTTAATCTTATCCAAAAACACCCTTACAGAAACATCAGAGAAATATCTGACCAATATCTGGCACCCCTGGCCTAACCAAGTTGACACATACAACTAAGCATCACGGTGTCCATGTTTGTATTTTTATGATGGAATGGGACCAAGCAGTAGTACTTTAATTATAACAGTTAACGAGAAAAGAGAGGCAGACCTAGTCTCAAGGTGTTAACTGAAGATGAAATGATAGCACAGGCCTGTAAGAAGCAAGCTTTCAATAGTTCAAATGGAAAAAGACTGTGGAAGAACTGAGTCACAAGTAGTAAAGACATGACAGATTCAAAAGAACTTCCCCTTAACAGGTCAGCCCCACAGTAATGTTGCAAAATAGCCTGTGAGTGTCAGCAAGAAAAGAAGTCCATCACACTGAATGCGTTAGTTTGGATTTTGATGGGTTTTGTAGCATTGTGTTTAATTTGTAAATTTGCTTTGATTTTACTATTTATAAGGAGGTTACACCTACTTTTATATCTGTATATATATTTAAATTACATTAAATTAAAATGCATTTAAGTCAATATAGGGACATCTATAAGATTTTTGTCCTTTTATTTCTTTCAAAGATATAATTTATTTGAGAGAGAGAGAGTGAGCGAGAGAGAGAGAGAGCACAGGAGCAGGGGCAGAAGGAGAGAGAGAAGCAAACTCCCCTGATGAGCAGGGAGCGTGACTCAGGACTCGATTCCAGGACTCTGGGATCATGACCTGAGCCAAAGGCAAATGCTTAACTGACCGAGCCACCCAGGTGCCCCGATTTTTGTCCTTTTAAATGGGTCCATTAGATTATTATCCTTAGGGGGCGCCTGGATGGCTCAATGGGTTAAAGCCTCTGCCTTCAGCTCAGGTCATGATCTCAGGGTCCTGGGATCAAGCCCCACATCAGGCTCCCTGCTTAGCAGGGAGCCTGCTTCCTCCTCTCTCTGCCTGCCTCTCTGCCTACTTGTGATCTCTCTCTCTATGTCAAATAAATAAGTAAAATCTTTATTAAAAAAAGATTATTATCCTTAGTTTGAGAAACACATTTATAATGTAAAAGAGCTTTGACCCTTTTTTAGGAGATTTACATTTTGGAGCATTTCATTTGTAGAATTCATTGAACTAGATGCTATTAAAACTTTTTTAAAAAAGGATTTATTTATTTTAGAGAGTGTGCATGTGAATGAGGGGGAGGGGCACAGGTAAAGAATCTCAAGTAGACTACCCACTGAGCAGGGAGCCCCATGCAGGCTCTATCCCATTACCCTGAGACCACGATCTGAGCCAAAATCAAGAGTCAGATGCTTAACCAACTGAGCCACCCAGACGTCCCTAAGTTTTTTTTAATAACAAATTGAAAAAAGTGTATAGCATGTGCTATACTGACTTGGGAAATGTTACCCATGCATATTTCCTCTCAGATATACACAAAGCATTTTAGCAAATAAAAGGCTCTGAGAAATCCAACAGAAAAAGTTGTCAAATACTTCCCGCAGTGTTTCCAAAGCTTATGTGAGCAAAGAGTATGTCCGCTTTTTTCTTTGAAAAATCAGTTTGAAAAACACTCATCCATAACACTTCCCAAAATAGGAATACTCTATTCAACATGTTTGTGACAAGGACTCCCCTCGTAGTCCAGTGAAACCTATGGGTATCTTAGACTAATGTATTTAATGCATAGAATAAAATACAAAGAATTATAAAGGAAACCAATTATACTGAAATACAGCTTTCAAGATAACTTTTTTTTAAATGGGAGTACCTAAGGAAAGAGGGAAGAGGAAACAGAAAAAAAAATATTAAAGAAATAATGGCCAAGGACCACATATTGTATGATTCTATTCATATGAAATACCTAAAATAGGCAAATCTTTAGAGACCAAGAATAGATGAAGGGGGCACATTGGAAGACAACAGCTAAAAAGAGGAGAGTTTCTCATTGGGATAATGAAACGTTCTAAAATTGGTTGTGGTGACGGGTGGCCATCATGCATACATATAACAATATACATTTAATAGTATACTTTACTTGGGTTAGTTATATAGTATGTGAAGTATATGTATCTCAATAAATCTGTTTTTTAAATTATGATAAAAAATTTTCCAATTATGTTGAAAACTATAAATACACATAGATCCAAGAAGCCAAATAAATCCCAAACAGAAGAAATATAAAAACTATACCAAGACACATCATAAAAAAATTGATAAAGAGAAAATCTGAAAGCAGTCTGAGACACATTATATACAGTAAGAAAGAGAGATGACAACAGATTTATTGTTGAATGCAATGAAAGTTTAGAAGACAGTAGAGTAAAATCTTTATACATAAAAGGAAAAACTATCAAGCTAGAATTCTACACACAGGGAAATTATCTTTCAAAAACAAAGGCAACACAGTGAGATTCCACCCCACACCCATTAGGATGGCTACTATCCAAACATGGGAAATAATAAGTGTTGACAAGGATCTGGAAAAATTGAAACCCTCCTGCCTTGCTGGCGGGAATGTAAAATGAAGCAGCCACTGTGGAAAACAGTTGGTGGTCCCTCAAAAAAATTAAACATAAAGTTACCAATACGATCCAGTAACTCCACTCCTAGGTATACATCCAAAATAACTGAAAACAGGTGTTCAAACAAAAACCTATACAAGGTATCTACAGTCAAAAATGATGTATTATATCAATGTGATAAACTACATTAATAAAAGAAAGGAGAAAAACCATATGATCTCTCAATAGATGCAGAAAAACCATGACAAAGTACAGCATCCTTTCTTGATTAAAACTCTGCACCGTGTAGGGATAGACAGTACATACCTCAATATCATAAAAGCAATCTATGAAAAACCCACATCGAATGTCATTCTCCAGGGAAAAACTGAGAGCTTTCTCCCTAAGGTCAGGAACATGACAGGGATGTCCACTATCACCACTGCTGCTCAACATAGTACTAGAAGTCCTAGCCTCAGCAATCAGACAACAAAAAGAAATAAAAAGCATCTGAATCAGCAAAGAAGTCAAACTCCCACTCTTTGCAGATGATATGATACTTTATGTGGAAAAATCAGAAGACTCCACCCCCAAACTGCTAGAACTCATACAGGAATTCAGTAAAGTGGCATGATATAAAATCATTGCACAGAAATCAGTTGCATTTCTACACATAAAAGACAAGACAGAAGAAAGAGAAATTAAGGAGTTAATCCCATTTACAATTGCACCCCAAACCATAAGATACCTAGGAATAAATCTAATCAAAGAGGCAAAGGATCTGTACTCAGAAAACTATATAATACTCATGAAAGAAATTGAGGAAGACACAAAGAGATGGAAAAACATTCCATGTTCATGGACTAGAAGAACAAATATTGTTAAAAAGTCTATACTATCCAGAGCAATCTACATATTCAACACAATCCCTATCAAAATACCATCAACTTTTTTCACAGAACTGGAACAAGTAATCTGAAAATTTGTATGGAACCAGAAAAGACCCTGAATAGCCAAAGGACTTTTGAAAAAGAAAACCAAAGTTGGTGGCATCACAATTCCAGACTCCAAGCTCTATTACAAAGCTGAAATCATCAGGACAGTATGGTACTGGCACAAAAACAGACACATAGGTCAAAGGAATAGAATAGAGAACTCAGAAATAGACCCTCAATTCTATGGTCAACTAATCTTCAACAAAGCAAGAAAGAGTATCTAATGGAAAAAAGACATTCTCTTCAACAAATGGTGTTGGGAAAATTGGACAGCCACATGCAGAAGAATGAAATTGGACCACTTCCTTACACCATACACAAAAATAGACTCAAAATGGATGAAAGACCTCAATGTGAGAGAGGAGTCCATCAGAATCCTTGGGGAGAACACAAGCAGCAATCTCTTTGACCTCAGCCACAGCAACTTCTTCCTAGACACATCACCAAAGGCAAGGGAAACAAAGGCAAAAATGAAATATTGGGACTTTATCAGGATAAAAAGCTTCTGCACAGCAAAGAATACAGTCAACAAAATCAAGAGACAACTGACAGAATGGGAGAAGATATTTTCAAATGACATATCAGATAAAGGGCTAGTATCCAAATCTATAAAGAACTTATCTTGTTTCATTTTTCCCTCCCTTGCCCCCATTACGCCCTGCCTCTCGAATTCCTTATATCGGAGAGATCATATGATAATTGTCTTCCTCTGATTGACTTATTTTGCTTAGCATAATACCCTCTAGAGGGGACCAGGGAGGAAAGAAAACCATAAGAGACTCTTAACCTCAAGAAACAAACTGAGGATTTCTGGAGGGGAGGGGTATGGGAAGTATAGGGTGGCTGGGTGATGGACATTGGGGAGGGTTTGTGCTATGGTGAGTGCTACGAATTGTGTAAGACTGATGATTCACAGACCTGTACCCCTGAAACAAATAATACATTATATGTTAATTAATTAACTAATTAAATTTTAAAAATAAAAAAAATGAAGAACTTATCAAACTCAACACCCAAAGAATAATCCAATCAAGAAATGGGCAGAAGACATGAACAGACATTTCTGCAAAGAAGACATCCGCATGAAAAAGTGCTCAACATCACTTGGCATCAGGGAAATACAAATCAAAACCACAACAAGATACCACCTCACACCAATCAGAATGGCTAAAATTACTAAGTCAGGAAATGACATACGTTGGCAAGGACGCAGAGAAAGGGGAACCCTCCTACACTGTTGGTGGGAATGCAAGCTGGTGCAGCCACTCTGGAAAACAGTATGGAAGTTCCTCAAAAAGTTGAAAATAGAGCTACCCTATGACCCAGCAATTATGCTACTGGGTATTCACCCCAAAGATACAAATGCATTGATCCAAACGGGCACTTGCACCCCAATGTTTATAGCAGCAATGTCCACAATTGCCAAACTACAGAAAGAGCCCAGATGTCCACTGACAGATGAATGGATAAAGAAGAGGTGGTATATATATATATATATATACAATGGAATACTATGCAGCCATCAAAAAACTGAAATCTTGTCATTTGCTACAACGTAGATGGAACTAGAGGGTATTACACTAAGCAAAATAAGTCAATCAAAGACAATTATCATATGATCTCACTGATATGTGGAATTTAAGAAACAAGGCAGAGAATCATAGAGGAAGAGAGGAAAAAACGAAACAGGACAAAACCAGGAAGGGAGACAAACCATAAGAGACTCTTAATCTCAGGAAACAAACTGAGGGTTGCTGAAGGATATGGGGGGGGGTGGCTGGGTGATGGACACTGGGGAGGGTATGTGTTGTGTAAGACTGATGAACCACAGACTTGTAACCCTGAAACAAAAAATACATTATATGTTAATAATTAAAAATAGTAATAATAATAATACAAATAAATAAATTCCTCTGGGGAAAAAATGGTGAATTGTACACTTAAAAATTTGGTTAAGAGGGTAGATCTCATGCAAAACGTTCTTACAATATTTTTTCCATAAAAATATACACAAATGTTCATCGTAGCACTATTCACAATACCCAAAAAGGCAGAAACAACCCAAATGTCCATCACCTGATGAATGGATAAACAAAATTGGTATATCCACACAATGTGATATTATTTGGACACAAAAAGGAATGAAGTACTGATACATGCAACAACACGATGAACCTCAAAAACATTATGCTAAGTAAAAGAAGCCAGTCGTAAAGAACTACATGTTGTATGATTCCATTTATTCCAAAGTCCATTACGAAATACCCAGAATAGGCAAATCCATAGAGACAGAATACAGATTAGTGACTGCCAGAGGCTGGGAACGCAGGGAATGGCAAGTGACTTCTTGAAGAATACGGGCTTCCTTCAGGGGTGATGAAAATATTCTGCAACTATGGTGGTGATGGCTCACAATATTGTGTTTGTACTAAATGCCACTGAACTGCACACTTAAAAATAGTTAAAATGGCAAATTTTATGCTTGTGCATTTTATCACAATTTTAAAACCCACAATGACATACACTGCACACTTACTAAAATGATTAAAATTAAAAAGACTAAACGGACTAACCATATCAATTATTGGCAAAGATGTGGAAGAACTAGAACCCTCCACCATTGATCACTGGTGGGAATGTATGTTACTATTACTTTGGAAAACAGTTTGGTGGTTTCTTCTTTTTTTCTTTTTCTTAAAGATTTATTTATTTGAGAGACAGAGTGCATGCACGCACAGTGTGGGGAGGGGCAGAAGGAGAAGAAGATAGAATCTTTTTTTTTTAAGATTTTATTTATTTATTTGACAGAGAGAGAGAGAGAGTACAAGCAGGGGGAGCAGCAGGGTGAGGGAGAAGCAGGTTCCCGTTGAGTAGAGAGCCCGACATGGGGCTTGACCTGAGCCAAAGGCAGATGCCTAACCAACTGAGCCACCCAGGCACCCCAAGAAGAGAGAATCTTAAGCAGACTCCACGCTGAGTGCAGAGCAAGACACAGGGCTTGATCTCACAACCCTGAGATCACGACCTGAGCCAAAGACAACAGCTGGATGCTTAACCAACTGCACCACCCAGGTGCCCCAGTTTGGTGGTTTCTTAAAAAGTTCAACATACACCAACTACTACATGATTCAGTCATTCCTTTCCTAGGAATCCCAACAGAATGAAAGCATACGTCCACACAAAGACAAAGACCCATGCGGAGATGTTTACAGTAATTTTACTGTAACAGTCAAAAACTGGAAACAACCAAAGTCCATCAAGAGAGGAATGGATAAATGGTGGTATATACATACAATGGGATACTAATCAGCAATATAAAAAATAAGTTATTGGCACATGCGACAATCTGGAAAATCTCAAGAGAATTATAATGAATGATGAAAAGCCAGATAGAAATCAGTACCCACTGTATGATTCCATTTATATAAAATTTTAGGAAATGCAAACTAAGCTACTGTGACAAAAGCAGGTCAGCGGTTGCCTGGTGACCTGGTGATAGGGTTGGGTTTGTGGGAAGGGACAGGGAAAGCAAACACAAGGAAAGTTTTGTAGGTAAGGGATATATTCATTGCCATAATTGTAGTAATTGTTTCACAGGTATATACATATGCCAAAACTTATCAAATTACACACTTTAAATATGTGGAATTTATTGCCTTTGAATGATATCTTTTTTTTTAAGTAGGCTCCATGCCCAACATGGAGCCTGAACTCACAACCCTGAGATCAAGATTTGTATGTTCTACCCAGTGAGCCAGTCAGAATCCCCTAAATTATATCTCAATGAAACTCTTAAAAAACATTTTTCTAAGTACATGTGATAAGAGATGTTTAGGGACAAAAATATAAATAAGCTAAATTTCCTACTAGAGTATGCAGTTTTAATATTTTTGTCTTTAAAATATCTAAATCTTATTCCAAAAGATGGAAGTTATGTTTAAAAAATTGACTAGGCATTTAATGTATTAGATTGATTGCTCTGTGGATAAATGTATTGGTCAGAATAGGCTAGATTAAGTCACAGTAACAAGCCTAAATCTGAGTAACTTAATACTATCAGAGTTTATTTCTTACTCACCCTACATAACGGTAACAGTTGATAGGAGATTACGTTCATGGTAATCTCTCTGAGACCCAGGTCAAAAGCTCCAGCATTCTGAAATGTGGCCTCAATGTAGCTGGAGAAGAGAGAACTAAAGGGTGGAGGACCAGCAATTGAACACTCCAGCCCACAGGGTTAAGGGGCTAGGGGAGTGTATGTCTCCACATATTCAGAAGTAGAGGAGAAATGGATACTGGTGAACATTAATAATCTATCACAATTTCCCATGACACTAAAAATTATTTCCATACCAACATACGACGAAGGAATTGAAACAATGTACTTCCGTGAGCCAGAGATTCCACCCAGAAAAGGTAGAAGACTGCCAACTCCGTCCACACTTACAAGTCCTCTATTCTCTCAGTATGTTTAACGGAAAGACAAAATTCCAGGTAACCCAGGGACAGCTAAGTAGCAACTCAATTTGACTTTTCAAGTCTCCTAACTGCTAAAAAATCAGCTCTTTTACACTTGCTTTGCATGCTATCAAATACCTCCACCAGTCATTCAGTAGCTGCCTGCTATTAAGCCCATGTGTTGAAAACCCATCAGGTGTCATCTGCACTCAAAAGGTCTAAACAAGGTAATATGGAAACACAGAAGAGAACAATGAGGTTTTTTTTAAAGATGTTTTAAAGTCTAACCTAGCCACTTTTTTTCTGCTTTTGTGATACAAATCTGGGTACAAAACCTTGCCAACTCTGCAGCTTACCTGCTCCATGGCCATAGGCAAATCCCTACACCTTTCTGAGGCTCAGTTTCCTCACCTGTAAAAAGGGAATAATAAGGCTTACCTCCCATGATTGTTGTGAGAACAAGAATGAGCTCATGTCTATGGAAATGCTTTGTAAACTGTAAAGTTTTGTGTCAGTCCAAGTTATCATCACCATCACCATCATCGTGGCTGTCTTGCACTGCCTAGAAGGGGAGCCCCAGGGTTAGGCAAGGCCCAGAGGAGAGAGGGGCTCCCAGCCTGACCCCAGACTCTGCTGGAATCAGGGCCTCTCTCTAATTAACTCTTCCTGGCAAAAATTCCTTGCTGGACATGTTTGCCTACCAGTGGAGAGCCAGGTGAGGTTTCCAGGGGCCGCCCACTGGCCCTGACACACGGGGGAGGAATGGTGACTCACCAGCTCTGTAACAGCCTCCCTGACAGGCCTCTTGGCCCAACCCCTGGCACGGACTGTAGAGGGTTGGCAAAGGCCATCAGGTTTTCAAGAAGAGAAAGAGAGGAAGATGGGAAAAGGGAGGGGAAGAAAAAAGAGACATAAAGGAAAAGAAAGGCACAAAAAGGTAAAAGGAAGAAACGAAGGAAAAGAAAGCAGAATGTGGTTCCTAGGGGCTGGGGAGCGGGAAGAGGAAAGAAGTTGCTATTTGGTGGCTACAGTTTCTATTTTGCAAGATGAAAACGGTCTGGAGAGGGGTTGCACAACAGTGTGAGTGTGCTTAACACCACTGTACGCTTAAGATGGTAACTTTTATGTTATTCGTTTTTGCCACAACTAAAAACAGATCTCAGAAAATTACTTTTTTCAATGAAAAATGATCAAGTAGAGGTAGGAGGGAGAGAGGGGAGGAAGGTGGAGATGGAGAGAGAGAACGAAGTAGGGAGGGAGGAAAAGGAAGGAAGGAGGAAGGGATGAAAGGGAAACGAGATAAAGAAGGGAGTGAAGGGAGGAAGCGGAGAAGAAAGCAGGACGATGGAGGAGGAAGGGAACGCCTCGCCTCCGACTCGCGGGCAGCGCGCGGGCGGCACGCCGGCTTTCCCCAGTCAGCCCCGGGCTCGGGGGCGGG
>LNAC01000240.1:1175228-1196519 GCA_002007465.1 Ailurus styani | reverse complement strand
GCGTGGCGCGGGTGCCCGGCCCCACCGGCGGGTCCCGCTCTCCCTGGGTGGCTGCGAGTCCCCTGGCCTCTGGCTTTCTGCCCAGCTAGCCCCGGTGGCGGCAGGAGGGCGCTAATTGCCCAGGGACGCAGCACTTATCTGAGCCGGTTGTGCAAGGCGCGCGGGAGGGAGGGCCCCCGGCAGCGGCTCTCACGCCTCAGCGGCCAGGCATGCGCGCGGGGGCGAGGGGCGAACGGGGGTCCCCGGGGGCGCCTCCGGGTGTTCCCGCTGGAGCAGCCACCTCCCTCCTCGGGAAGGCGCAGCCGCGTGATCGTGCGAAGGGGAGGACCTGGGTTCCCAGCCTGGCCCTGCCACCTGCCGAGGGGTGCGATGTGGGACAAGTCACTTCTCTTCTGGGCCCCAGGTTCCTGTGTGCACTAGGAGTAAAATTACTACCTCTCTTGGTGGTTGTTAGGGTTAGAAATAATGCAGGTGAGGCCTAGAGCCGTGCCGCTCGAGGTACACTGCTACACATTAGGTACACATTGAGTGGTTGCCATTAATTACTTCTATCACCCACCCCGGGGGCTCACGCTGAAAGTGTCCGCGCTGGGTTCTCCCTCCTGGCCCACACCATCAAGACCCGGGTTCAAGTTTTGTCTGCCAGTGACTTGCTGGACCTTGGGAAATTTGCCTTCCTTCTCTGGTCTTCACTTTCCTCTTTAAAAATTGTATGAAGGTCTCCACCCCAGTAACCTGTTGGGAGATTTAAATGAGGTAATCCTTGAGAGGCTGTGAGGTACAGATCTGTATCAGACTCTGCCAACCTCTGTCCCTGAAAAATTCCTTTCCCTTGGCTTCCATGACAACAGGCGCTCAGCTCAAAGTTTTCTTCCTACCCCTAGATGTTTCTTCCCACCCCCTTTGCAGACTCTTCCTCCCTTACGTGTCCCTTAGACGTTGGTGTGCCTTGAGGTTCTCTCTTAGGCATCTGTCTGTCCCTTGGTGAGAGGGGTGAATTGACTGCATCTTCTCTAAGACTTCAGGTTCCAGATCGCTCTTCCAGAGATCCACATGTTTACAGGATACCTCCATTCGAGTGGATTCACAGGAGCCTCACATTTGGCATGTTACACGCTGAATGTACCATCTTCCTATCACAAAACCATAGGGCAATGCCCAGGTTCTCCATCCTCCCCAGCTGGAAAAGAAACCTGAGAGCCACTTTTAAGGCTTCCCTTTTCCCATCCTTCTACAATCCAAACAATCACTAAGGCCGTCCTAAATTTTTACCTCTCTAATGACCCTTTAGTCTGTCTTTTTTGATTCCCACTGTCTATCCCAGTAGTGGCCATGGCCATAGTGCTCACTTGGGGGATTGAAGCAGCCTCCTAACTTGTCATTCTGTCTTCAGTATTGTCCCCTCCAATCCACTCTCTACACTGAAGCCAGAGCAACCTTCCTAAAATACAAATCCATGTCACCCTACATTGGGTTTTTGCTTCTCTCCAGTTAGTTTCCTGTTACTTGCCTGCCCTGCAAACTCTAGCCACATGGAACTTATTTCTGTCCAGAGAGTGCAATGTCTCTGGGCCTTCTCACATACTGCCTCTCTCTGTTTGGCTTATTCCTACCTATCCTGCAGATCTCCACCTAGACATTTCCTCTGCATAGCTTTCCCTGACCTCCCCAACCTTTGATATACAGAAACACCCCTCCTATTTGGTCTTAACATGGTAATACATAAACTCATCTCATGGTGAATTTGTTTTGATACAAACTTTTTAGAAAGCAAAAAGAAATGTGTATCAAAGTCTTTTAACATGTTCAAATCTGTCAACCCAGCAATTCCTTTTCTGAGAAATTAAAGCCTGAAAGATTGTACTCAAATATTTAAGGACACTGACATTCAACCGAGTGAAAAATGGAGACAACTGAAAGATCCAGCAAGGGATTGGTTAGATGTCACACCCGTACAATGGATTACTTTGCAGCCTTTACAAATGTAGAGTATGTAATATATGGGAAAATCGCTCATGATATAATGTTGGGTGGGGAAAGCAAGTTGCAAAATGCTAGGTATGTACTGCATGGGACTAATTTTTTCATTTAAATTCACATAGAAAAAAGCATCTGGAGGAATATATGCCAAAATGTTAATAATGATCATCTCTAAGTGATGGGATTATAAGAGATTTTTTTCACTTTGCTTATCTATGTTTTCTCCCATAATCCTTTATTTGCTAATTATGTGATTTTTGAAAAAAATAAAATAAATGTTTGTTGACGAATTGGGTATTCTTGTCCAGAGGCCTGAGCCAACCTGGCTGGGGTAGGTGGGCCTCTTGGAGCTCCTAGCCGACTTGAGAGGGGAGGGGCCTGAATGCCAGAACAAAAAGCTTCTCACCTGTGCCTGGTTCAAATATATAGCAACCGCCAACAGGAAGGAAAAAAACGGTGGCTCTTTTGGTAGACATGGATACTAGAGAAATTTTCATTCATTGAAGAATTTGGTTTGGAAGTTTCTGGGCTAGTTATAGAGATTCTTAAATTCCACCCTCTCACCTTGGAATTGGGGAACCAAAAACTCAAAGATGTTGGTGATTTGCCAAACCTGCCAGATCACACACGAAGGTAATGGCAGAGCTGGAATTTGTACATATTTCCTTACTCCCTGGTTCCTGTTCATGCCACTCTATGTTTCCACCCCCGTCCCCAGCAACTGACACCAAGACTACCCCACCACAAACACACACGCGCACGCACACAAGCTGCTATACTTCCATCCAAAGTCCATACATTCAGGAAGCAGACCATCCCTGGACCCTTGGATTCACTTAACTTTTTTACCATGAGGATCTCTCACACTAATGCTTGAGAAGTTGACCCACCTAAATGGCCCACCAAGTTCTGTTGTAAAGAATATTCAATTCAGTAACAGTTACAACCCAAACTCCAGTTTTCTGTAGATCTTCTTTTCCATGAAGCACTTTTCCATAAGGTATTCTCTTTTATTTTTATATTTTTATTTTGTTCTCCTAGTAGGTCTACAATGCAGGTATAAGTGTCCTTTTGCCCTGTGAGGAAACTGAGAATCAAGGAGGTTAAATACTTTGTCAGGGTCACATCCATAATTGCCACAGTCAGGATTCAAACTCCCACTTGCAGTTGACCCTGCATGTACCGGTGTGGACCTATTTCCCTGGTCCCCACTGCTATACCAGAGCAGATGTCCCTTTTCATCATCTGCTGAGACTGCTACATTTTCAAAACACACAGGAAATCAGAGCTAAAGAGACTTGGAGACCTCATTTCACATTTCCACATTTTATCCCATTCTTCAAGCAAACTATGTTGCACAGAGTAATTTATACCATGAACTATGGGTGAAGGACCTGAACTTAAAACCTGGTTCTACCACTTACTATTTGTGTGACTTTGCTAAAGTTACTTAACCTCTCTGTGCCTCAGATTCCTCATCTGCAGAGGGTGGATAATTATACTATTTAACTCATAGAACTGTTACAAGGATTAAATGAGTTACAATGTGAAAGTACACGAAATAGTGCTTGGCATATGGGAAGCTCTCCATAAATAGCTTTTGTCATCATCATTACTAAACTATTATGCTACTTCTAAGAGCTTATGATGTACCAGGTGAGTAGGAAAGATGACATAGACACTGTCTTTACCTCAGGGAACTCATGGTATGGAAAGAAAGTGCAGAAACCATATATTAATACATTTTAATAATGTGGTAAATGCAATGACATAGATTTGTGTGGACACCCCAGGAATGGGTGTGACTTGCCCAAGGCAGCAGCAAAGTTGGGACTTAAGCCAGGGTATCCTGAGCCTCCTCCCATCTCACTTCATTGATTGGGAATTTGCCCATGCACATAACAGGTATGACCCAAAGCCTTTCCACAAGGCACCAAAAGGTGCCTAAGGCCATGTCACTTATGTGTACATATAGGCAATAAACATTAGCTGAATGAGTCAGTGAGTCAAAGACATTGGTGAGAAGGGGGCCAACTTTTCCCTTAGCTCTCACCTCCTCAACATACAGGCATGAGGCAGCAGCATAGGATGAAGCAGCAGTGAGCCCTGGGAGACCGCTGGTTACCCACTCTTCCTCCTCAAAAATGTGATCTATTGGGACACCACCATTCACTGGCTCCTCTTTCACCACAGCTGTTTCTGATGCCCTCAAGGCAAATGTTTAGCTCATTCAATTCAATCATTTCCACAATTACACGTCATTTATATGTGCTGGACTCTGTAGAGAGAAAGGTGAATCAGCCCCCAATTCCTGCCCTCAGGGAGCTTGAATTCCGAAGGAAGAAATAAACCAGGACAAATTGCTATCTTGCAAGGTAGAAAGTGCTTGGGACCCCAAGAAAAGGACAGACCAAAGACAGCCAGAATTTAAATAATAAGATAGTGTAGCAGGCTGAATAACGGCCCCCAAAGAGGTCCACATGCTGATCCCTGGGACCTGTGAACATTATTTTATATGGCAAAGGGTCTTTGCAGGTATGATGAAATTAATAATCTTGAGATGGGGAGATTATCCTGTATTATCTGGGCGGGCCTAAATGTAATCACAAATATCCTTGCAAGAGGGAGGCAGCAGGAGACTTGACTGCAGAGAAGTGAGAATGAAAGCAAGAAATTAGAACGATTCCAGGAAGGGGCCACGAGCTAGGGAAGGCAGGTTGCCTCCAGAAGCTAGAAGAGAAAAGGAGATGGATTCTCCCCTAGAGCACCCTAAAGGAAACAGCCCTGCCTACACCTTGAAATTAGTCCAGTGAAACTATTTCCAGCTTCTGGCCTCTGGAACTTAAGGCAATAAATTCCTGTTGTTTTAAGCCACCAAGTCAATGGTGATTTGTTTTGGCAGCCATGGGAAACTAATACAGATAGATTACTGATGAGATGTCAGGCACTCTGGGTTTGACACGTCAGACTGCCTGGGTTCAAGTCCATTTACCATCTGTGTAGCTTTGGTCAACTTAGCTCTCTGGGCTTCAGTTCCCTCATTTATAGAAGAGAAATAATATTTAGTACCTCTCCCATGGTGGGAGGAATAATGGGTAGGAGATATTACTAATACTCACTATTATTTGGTTCTTCTTTCCTTCCATAGGAGTCTGCACTTTCTGCTCCCTTACAGAAAAGTGGCACCATGTGACCATGTGTGGTGAGAGAGAGACAGAGAGACAGAGAGAACATGAGTGGGTGGGGGCAGAGGGAGAAGCAAACTGTCTGCTGAGCAGGGAGCCCGATGCAGGGCTTGATCCCAGGACCCTGAGATCATGACCTGAGCCGAAGACAGACGCTTCACCCACTGAGCCACCCAGGCATCCCTAAATAAATAAATCTTAAAAGTAATAAATTCAAAATAATAAAAGGGGTCATAGGAACAGTGCGAAACACATGGGTGTGTGTGACATAGATTCCCCAGAGGGTATGTGCAGACCACCCAAAAAGGCACTGGGATGACCCACCTGTATGTTGCCTACAGGAGACTCACTTTAGACATTAAGACACCTGCAGATTGAAAGTGAGGGGATGAAAATATTTCCCATGCAGATTCAAGTGAAAAGAAAGCCGGGGTAACAAGAGACAAAGAAGGATACTACATAATGATTAAGGTAACAATCCAAAAGAAGATATAATTGTAACTATTTATGCACCAGTTTAGGAGCACCTAAATACATAAAGCAACTCCTAGCAGACATAAAGGAAGAAATTGACAGTAATACAATAATAGTAGGGGACTTTAAGACCCCACTTACATCAATGGACAGATCAGCCAGACAGAAAATCAACAAGGAAACAGTGGCTTTGAAAGACACACTGGACCAGATGGACCTAACAGATATATTCAGAACATTCCATCCGAAAACAGCAGCATACACATTCTTTTCAAGTGCACATGGAACATTCTCCAGAACAGATCACATATTAGGCCACAAAACAAGCCCCAACAAGTTATAGAAGTCATACCATGCATCTTTTCCAGCACAATGGTATGAAACTAGAAATCAACCACAAGAAATTATCTGGAAAGGATATAAATACATGGAGGCTAAATAACATGCTACTAAACAATGAATGGGTCAACCAAGAAATCAAAGAGAACATTTTTTTAAAGGCACTGGGATGAACTTAGTTATTATAATGACTAATTAATTAATTTAGCAAATGATACTAGATTTCCATCTGAAGTTTCTTTTCAGAATAAATTTATGTTTAAAAAAGGTAAGTCGAGGGGCGCCTGGGTGGCTGAGTCAGTGAAGAATCCGACTCTTAATCTCAGCTCAGGTCTCCATCTCAGGGTTGTGAGTTCAAGCCCTGAATTGGGCTCCACCCTGGTGGTGGAGCCTATTTAAAAATTTATAATAATAGGGACGCCTGGGTGGCTCAGTTGGTTAAGCAGCTGCCTTCAGCTCAGGTTATGATCCAAGGGTCCTGGGATCAAGTCCCACATCAGACTCCTTGCACAACAGGGAGCCTGCTTCTCCCTCTGCCTCTGCCTGCCACTCTGCCTGCTTGTGCTCTCTCTCTGACAAATAAATAAAATCTTTAAATAATAATAATAATGTTGATTTAAAGGCAAAATGTTGATTAAACAATTTCATGGGTGGCATGTGAATGTAACAAAAATTGTAAAGGAGGAATCAAAGACTAAAATCTAGGCAACTTCCCTGGAACAGTGAAAAGAACATGGGCTTTTGAATCATACAGGCCAGGGGTTAAATCCAGTTCCTCCACATGCTGGCAGTGTGACCTCAATCAAAGTGCTCGAGCTTCAGAGATGGTTTCCTTATTGTTTTTTAATGGAGCTCATTATCCCTTCTTTATAGGGATTGGGTTGGTGCAAGGATTATGACTTACTTTCACCATTGCTGACCTTGTATTTTTCCTTCTTATTGTTACTTGTGGATCTTGATCCAATTTGTAAATTGGGTGCCAATCTGAACCACATTCCCAGAAGGCCTGGCCAGGCTCTGGCGAGATAGAGCCCATCAGGGCCCACTTCCTGCCCTCCAAGAGCTCCTAGCCTAGTGGGGCAACCGACCTAGACTCAAAGATCTAGAGCCCAACAACCAAGGTGCTGTAGGGAGACAGACAGGTACAGTGGCAGGAGACACTGAGATGACTCCAAGGAGAGGGATGGTGCCAGGGATGAGTCTCGAGCCCTGTGTAAGATTTCAACAGGCAGATGTGGGTAGGGAATGTGTACTAGCTTACCTTGCCTCTCTGAGCCTCAGTTTCCTCTTCTGTAAAATACAAATAATACCACCTACCTTTTGCCATTTTACTGCAGGGATTAAGTAGGATAAACCATGGGAAGAACCTACCACAGTGCTAGGTTCATATGAGGCACTGGGTAATAGAGGCAATTACTTTACTATTATGCTGGATAATAAGGCCCCAGTGGGTGGGCCCCTTCCATAATGGAATTATCTTCTCCTTCCCTGTGACTCACCACCAGGGGCTGGCCCGGGGGAGGGGATGTCCCAGGCTCCTGGGCAGGTTGGAACTATCCAACTCTTTAGAGTAAGGCCTTTATTCACAAGAGATCAGTGCTCATGGCACCTCATCCCATGGCCCCCATTTTGCAAACACAGATGCTACATCCCCAAGAGAGGGAACACTTTCCTCCCCAGTGTCACAGCTGGTCCTTAAGTCCAGATTTCTACCATCTAAGAAGAAAAAGACAATGCCTCTAAGTCAACCCCAGGTCCTCAAGAGCCTGCTCTGCAGGAGCTCAGAGAGAACTGCTGAGAAGAAGCAGGAGTATGAGGTGCTGGAGACATGGGTTCAAATCCACCCAACTGCTGTTTGAATCAGGGTCACAGCCCTTTCCCCCTCTGGGCCTCAGTGTCCTAAGACTGGGCCGGGTGGGCTTACACTCCCACCCATGGCTGACTATCACAAAAAACACCAGCAAAGCATAAACCAATCAGAACAGACATTGGCAGTGTCTTGTGGTCCTTTCCGGGGCTAGGCATGAACACTGCTAGTGGTGGAGGTATAGAACATACAGTGTGTACAGTACATGTTCCCGAACCGAAAATGGGTCAACCGCACGTCTCCCTTCCCTTCCCTCCTCCTCCCCTCAAATGCCTAATCCTCTGCCTGGTACATGCTGGCTCCACTCAAGGTCAAATGTGTGTCCTGCAAGTCCCTCTTCTGGAAGAAGGTCCACCTTCCCAAAAAAGAGGCAGGGACCTCATGATTTTTTTTTAAGCCTTATTGAAATATAATTTATAAACTATAAAATTCATTTATTTTAAGTGTACAGTTCAGTGATTTATAACATAAATTTACAGAACTGTGCAACCATCACCATAGTCCAGTTCGGGAACATTTCCATCATCCCACTAAAATCCCTCATGTCCATCACTTCTCATTCCTATCCAGTCCCAGGCAACGACTAGTCTGCCTTCCATTTCTACAAATGTGCTTTTTCTGGACATTTCGTATAAATGGAATCATATCACATGTGGTGCTTTGTGTCTGGCTTCTTTCATTTAGCATCATGTTTTTGAGGTTCATCCATGGTGTAGAAGGTGTCAGCACTTCAATCCTTGTCTTACTCATTTCAGTGCCTGGCACATAGTAGGTGCTCAGTAAGAGGCTGAGAAATCTCACATGAAGACCAGAGGCCATTCCAAAAGGAGGGCAGCTACCAGCCAAAGAAACTCCGGTTGGCCTCTAAGATGCTGTGGATGATGTGCCGATGCCCATGCCCGCTGCCAATGACGTGAATATAGCAATTTGTTTTTAAACCTGTAATTGTCCACCAGTTGGACTGTCATGCCCTCAGCATCAGAGGTGTGCTGCAGCACCCCATCCACTTATTTTGAATTTGCCCTTATTCCCCCCTCACCTTGGCTTTGAAAGCCATGGTGACTCACTCCTCTGCAATTAACTCTTCTTCTTCAAGCCTGAATTGCCTGAACTAGTTGGAGAAGAACAACACTCCAAATTCAACCTCGTTTCCAACTGCTACTGTAGAACTGACTATCTCTCCCATCAAGACTGTAAATTTTTGCTACATATATTTTGGGACTCTATTTTCAGGTGTCTACATGTTTATAATTGCCATATAATTTAATATTTTCTAATGGATTGAGTTTTTTATCAAGTTATATTGTCCTTCTCTATCTCTTGTAATCTTTTTGACTTAAAATCTATTTGTTTCCAAAAGCATAGGCAACAAAAACAAAAATAAATAAGTGGGACTATGTCAAACTACTGAGTTTCTACACAGCAAAGGAAAGAGTTAACAAAATGAAAAGTCAAACTGTGGAATGGAAGAAAATATTTGCAAACCATAGGTCTGATAAGGAGTTAATATCTAAAATTTATAAGGGACTCATACAACTCAACAGCAAAAAAAAATCTGATTTTTTAAAGGGGCAAATGACCTGAATTTTTCCAAAGAAGACATAAATGGCCAACAGAGACATGAAAAATGCTCAACACCACTAATCGTCAGGGAAATGCAAATGAAAACCACAATGACATACTACCTCACACCTGTGAGGATGGCTATTTTCAAAAAGTCAAAAGATAATAAGAGTCGATGAGGATGTGGAGAAAAGGGAACCCTTGTGAACTGTTGGTGGTAATGTAAATTGGTACGGCCATTATGGAAAACAGTATGGTGTTCCCTCAAAAAATTAAAAGCAGAACTACCATATAATCCAGCAATTCCACTTCTGGGTATTTATCCAAGGGAAATAAAATCACTGTCTTAAAGAGACAGCTGCACTCCCATGTTCATTGCAGCACTATTTACAATACCCACGATATGGAAACAACCAAATATCCACTGACAGATGAGTGGATAAAGAAAATGTGGCATATAAACACACTGGAATATGATTCAGCCTTAAAAAAAAAAAGAAGGAAATCCTGCCATTTACAACAATGTGGATAAACCTGAAGGATATTATGCTAAGTGAAATAATCCAGACACAGAAAGACAAATATCACATGTTTTCACTTATATGTGGAATCTAAAAAACAAAAACAAAAAAGTAGAACCCATGGAAATGAAGAGCAGGACAGTAGTTACCAGGGTCTGGCAGGGGAGGTGTGGGAGGAAAAGAGAGATATTGATCAAAGGGTACACACTTTCAGTTATAAGATAAATAAGTTCTGTGCACTTATTGTACATTACGGTGACTGTAGTTAATAATAACATATTATATACCATACTTGACATCTGTAAGAGAATAGATCCCAAGATATTTTCACACACACACAAATGGGTAATTATGAGAGGTGATGGATATATTAATTAATTAGATTATGGTAAGAAAAATCACATTGAATAACTTAAAAATATACAATTTTGTCAACAATTTAAATTTTTTTAATTGTATTTTGTCTGACAATAATACAGCTACCCCCATTCTCTTTTGCTCACTATTTGTATACAGTATCTTGATTACTAGCCTTAGGGGCCTGCTTCCGCAGGACAACGCCCAAACCTGGTGTACCCAAAATGCTGCTCCTGGTCTCCCTGAGTCTTGGTTCTGTGGACCATTCAGAAGTTTTCTGTTTCTCTTTCCTATGAATCCTTACAATAATCCATTAGCAAAGCAATCATCTAAACTCCTTTCTTACCACCTGAAATGGTTAAATTACCAGAGCTTAGTAATGTGGAAAAGAACAACAAAAAAATCTGTAAGATAGGAGTGAGTCCATCTCACAGAGACACATGCGGCACATCTAAGATGCTGTGAAGGACCTTCAAGTCAATTATTCGTTCATTCCTTCATTTTACAGCCCCTGAGTACCCATTCCATGCCAAGTCTTTAGCTGGACCTAGCATTGAGTGATTAGTAGCCTCTGCTATCTAAGGTTTAGAGGAAGATGCAGACAAGCAGGGCCATTTTAAGACACTCATAGGCTATACCTCAGTCTCCTCATCTCTGAAATGGGGATAATAGCACAACAACTACAGGGCTACCATACGGATTAAGTTAATTAAAAATGTGTAAAATGCTTAGGATAGTGAATAGTACACATAAGCACTTAATAAATATTATTTATCATCAATCATCATCATCAACACCAGCCTTAATTACTCTTTCTTTGGAAGCTGCCTCTTATCAGTTAAAATTAAAAAATTTTTATGATAAAAACAGATTTTAGTATAAACATTTTCACTATACAGTAGGAAATTTTAGTAATTTTTCTTTAGGACTTATGATTCATTTCAGGTATGCTCATTTCTTTTTACATTTGGGAGCCCGTATATCTTTGGAAAGCCCTTGGAAAGGTCATAGGTCCCATACCTCGGGACTCCAGGGATAAAGTGGCCCTGCCGAGAGTGACCACGTAGGGCTGCACAGGTTGTTTTAACTGCACAACCCTAAGGGAAACCATTCTCATAGACTATGAAGTGAGTGTCCCCCACCCCAATGCTCAGAGATGTGTATCACCGCAGCCCTCCTCCTACAGGTGAGGGAACCTAGGACTGCCACACAATGCAATAAAACCACTTCCGGTTGGGAGAAAAGAGAAGCCTTTATGGAGGGATGACATGTGAGCCAAGTCGTGAAGAGTAGAAAGATTTCAGCCCATGAGAGTCTGTGAGAAGGGCATTCCAAGCAGAAGAAATAATAACAGCAAAAGCAAGGGGGTACATTCTGTGAGAAGAGTGAGTCGTTCTGTTTGGCCAGAGTAAAGGGTGGAGGTGGAGTGGAGAACGAAATGAGTCTGGAGAGCGATGAAGGAGTCAGATCAAGGAGGGCTTTGAATACCAGGCTTACAGTTGAATCTGTTAGGTAGGCAATGAGAAGTCTTTGTGGGTTTCTGAGGAAGGATGTGTCATAATCAGGGCTGTGCCTTAGCACAGTCCCTGTGACAGCTGGTGAAGCTGGCTGGCTTCAGCCCAGTGGCTGAAGGGAGGGATGGAGAAAAGGCCAGGATCAGAGTGACTTTGGGGAGGTAGAATGGGCACTGCCCATTTCAGATGGCCACCAGGACAGGTGTAGTGGATCTAACTCAAACCCCCAACCCGAGTGGCTCCTCACCCTCAGGCAGGGTCAGGTCCACAGGCTGCATCCTCACTCTAACCAGAGCTTCTGATGGCCAGGATTGCTGGACTGATTTGCAGATGTATTTCAGGACAACAGCTAGCAATCTGGGCTTCTTTGGCTCAAACCCATGATGTCATGTTGGCACCTCAGACTTGGGGCCAAGACCCAGAACTAACAGCACCACAGGGTTGGGGGCAAATGTTGGGGAGAAAATGTGGGACAAAGATTCTGGGACCACAGGAACCACAGGCACATATAGACAACAGCATTTTTCATCCCACATCTATTAGGCCACTTCTGGATAGCTGTGTCTCTGTCTAGCCCCATACTCTGCAAGGGACTGTGAAGTTGGGGTGTCACTTCCCACCTGTGAGAATGGCTACAGTATGGCTATAATCAAAAAGACAGATAATAACAAGCATCAGCTTCCTGTGACTGTCATAACAAAAGACCACAAACCAAATGGCTTAAAACAACGGAATTTTATTATCTCACAGTTCGGGAAGCTAAGAGTCCAAAACCAAGGTTTGGTAGCATCATCCTCCCTCCAGAGGATTTAGAAGAGAGTTTGAATCCATTCCTTATTGATTCTGGTGGCTGTCAGCATTCCTTGGCTTGTGGCTGCTCACTCCAATCTTTGCCCGATCTTCACACGGCCTTCTCCTCTTCTCTTTGTGTCTCTCCTCTGCGTGTTTTTTAAAAGGATGTTTATCATCGGATTTAGGGCGCTCCTGGATAATCCAGGATGATGTCATCTTGAGGTCCTTAAATCAATTACAACTGCAAAGACCCTTTTTCTAAATGAAGTCACATTCACAGTTTCCGGGGATTAAGAGAGTAAGACATGGACGTATCTTTGGGGGCGGGGAGCCCCTTTCAACCCACGACACTCATTACACAGTTGGCAAGAATGTGGAAAAACTGGAAGCCTTATACACTGCTGGTGCGAATGTAAAATGGTGCAGCCACCTTGGCAATCTGGCATCTTCTCAAATGGTAACATGGTTACTGCATGATAGAGCAATTCCACTCCTAGGCATATAACCAAAAGTAGTAAAAACACATGCACGCAGAAAAACCTGTACATGGATGTTCATGGCAGCATTATCTGTATTAGCCAAAAAGTGGAAACAACCCAAATGTCCATCAACTGATGAATGGGTCAAGATAATGTGGTATTTTACACCTACAATAGGATATTATTCGGCAATGAAAGGAGTTAAGTAAGATTCATGCTACAACATGGATAAACTTTGGAAAGATTACATTATGCTAACTGAAAGTAGCTATTCACAAAAGGCTGGTTATTGTATGATTCCATTTATAATGCCATTTATAATGAAATATCCAGAATAGGCCAATCTATGAGACAGAAGTAGATTAATGATTGTCTTAGGAGGAGGCAGGGGGGATTCTGACACATGTTACAACAAGGATGAAACTGATGGTATTATGTTAAGTGAAGTAAGCCAGTCACAAAAAGACAAAGATTGTATGAGTCCACGTATACAGGATACCTTGAGAAGTCAAATTCGCAGAAAAACAAAAAGTATAAGGGTCTTTGCAGGGGCTGGGAGGAGGGAGAGATGATGAGTTATTTGTTCAATATATATGGAGTTTCAGTGTTACGAGAGAAAAGAACCCTGGAGATTGGTTGCACAACAACATGAATATGCTAGAAACTCCTGAATTTTACACTTGATGATGAAGGTGAGGGGCCCCTGGTTGGCTCACTCGGGAGAGTGTGAGATCCTTTTTTTTTTTTTAAGATTTTATTTATTTATTTGAGAGAAAGATAGAGAGGAAGTGAGCATGAGCAGGAGGGAGAGGTAGAAGCAGACTCCCTGCTGAGCCCGAAGTGGGGCTCGATCCCAGGACCCTCAGATCGTGACCTGAGCCGAAGGCAGGTGCTTAACTGACTGAGTCACCCAGGTGCCTCGGATCATGAGACTCTTGATCTTGGGGCTGTGAGTATGACCCCCATGTTGGGTGTAGAGATTACTTTTAAAAAATGCTCAAGGTGATAAATTTTATGTAATATGGGTTTTTTTTTTACCAAAATAATTTTTTAAAAAATATATTCCCGGCACCCAGGGAGAGCTGCTGTCATTTACTGTCCAGTTTTATCATTGTTTAGTGAATGAAAGTGACCTGGAAATCAGCAGACATTTGTGTTTGGTAGATGTTTTAGGTCCCTTGGGAGAAAAATGTTCTTATAGAGAAATTCCTCCTCCTCTGCCAGGACTTGAACTCATCAAAATTACAAACCAGCAGTGAAACAACTTGTCCTCACTCCTTGCATGCTCCATCTCCATCCCAGAGGACCCGGATGAGGCCTCTATCTATAAATTCCCCCAAGATTCCATCTCCCTCATCCTTCCAAGTCCAGGCCAAAACCCTCCTCAGACACCTTCCTCCACCTTGAAGCAGGTTGCTGAGAAAAGCTATCAGTCTCCTGTGCCCCCCCCCCTTGGATTAGAGTCCTGGTTTTACAGCCCCCACAGCGTGTAAGCTCCCGAGGGCATGATGCAGCCCTATGGCCAGGGTGCTTAGCATGTCGGATGCATGTCTGAGTGGATGAGCTGAATTTTCATGGAGCTTCCAGGTCCACAAATACTTCCTCCACACTAACCGCTCCCCTTCACCTCAGGCATTTGCAGCTGATTGATTCCTCTCTGAAAGTACTGGGTATTTCCTGCCTTATATCATGGGCAGATATGTCCAAGGCTTCTCTCTACTAAAGACCATGAGATCCCTGAAGGAAGGCAGCCAGGCTAAGCCATCTTTGCCTCCAGAGTATTGATTGTAGAGTGATGCAAAGGGCCCACAGCGAGCACTGAGCTGAGTGCAAACAGGCAACGCATACAGGCTTATTAAGTGACACACTTTGAAATAGGCCCTAAGTGACTCGTTACAACCAGGCACAGTTCCTAAGAGTACCAAAAAAGGGGAAGTCCATGTGTCCCCACACTCCTTCACTCTGCCCTATAACTGTGGCTCCTCACCACCACCTCCTGGCAATCTCACCTTTGCTGTCCTGCCTGCTCCTTCTATCTCCTTCGTTCTGCCTTGATGAATTCTTTTGCCACCTGCACCACCAGGCCCCACTCAAGTGGGACATCCCACATTCGGTGGCCCCCCATCTGATCAGAGGGCCCCACATTTATCATAAGATTTTACACAGAGTGGAGATAAAAATATGTTGGACTCAACTTGTTTTGCTATTAAAAAAATACTTTATGTTCTAAAATATTAATCAGAGCATTATTTATACTAGAGAAAACCCAGAAATAACCTAAATATTTAGCAATAAGGAAACGACTAAGTTAATTTTAATGAAGCTTGAGAAAACATTCTGTAGCCATTCAAAATAACAAATATGAACGATAAGTAACAAGATAGAAAATTTTTTTCTTTTTCTTTTTTTTAAAGATTTTATTTATTTATCAGAGAGAGAGAGCACAAGCAGGCAGAGTGGCCGGCAGAGGCAGAGGGAGAAGCAGGCTCCCTGCCGAGCAACGAGCCCGAAGCAGGACTCGATCCCAGGACCCTGTGGTCATGACCTGAGACGAAGGCAGCTGCTCAACCAACTGAGCCACCCAGGCATCCCTAGAAAATTTTTCTGAAATGAAGTTAAGCAGCGAAGGTAGGTCATGGCAATGTATGCCAGATATAATTATTAGCAGGCATTGAATGCTAAGCATAATGTAAGCATTATCCCACCTAATTCTTATAACTCTCTGAGTTGAATACTCTAACCCCACTTTTACAGGTAAGACAATGGAGGCTCGCAGAGGGTAAGTACCACACTCAAGTTGTTAAGACAAACAAGCATGACTCAAACCCAGGTGGTCTATGCCAACCCCAAAGTCCAAGCTCTTAACCACTTTATTATGCTACCTTCCATTAAAATCGACTCTATAAGCATAGTAGTATTCATGCAGATATGAAAGCTGAAAGTTCAGGCAAAAGGTGATTTGTATAATATTAATAATATTATTAATATTCAACATTACTTGAATAGTAATTTTAAAATATTTTTGAGGATAAGAAATGGGATATCAATGAAGAATTTCCAAAGGGCAGTAAAAGGAAGGGAAAATTCTTCTCTACCCTTAAGGTCTTCCAGCTGGACTAAGAAATAAATTTAAATGAGACAGATTAACAAAAGAAAAGAACCGAAGTTTTATTACCCACTGGGCATGGAAGCTCAATAATGAAATTGAACTTAAAGAAATGTCCAAGACAGGTGATTTTTATACCTTTTAGAAAAAGAGACAATAAATCTGTGAGGAATTGACAGGACGAAGAAAACTTAAGTTTGGGAGCTTCAATTAGTAAGGAATTCTGAACAGAATTTAGGCTGAGGTAGTAAATTAGTCGAAAGTAACAAGGGTTGTTTGTACGGCCTTCGGGCTCTAAATTTCCCATCTCTGGTGACAGGATGTCTCTTTACCTCCTGATACAGGGAGGGTACCTTTCACAGGGGAGATTTCTTTCCTCCTTTCAGTGGTAAAGAGAATGCTCTGAATGTCCTTCTTGCATGGACAGTCTCTTAAGTAACTTTTATTTAAAATAACCAATGTGGCAAAGTGGCCCGATCTTGGTGCAGCCTGCCCTTGGCCCCTACAGTAGCAAGGTGCAAGAATATCTAGAGACAGGGTATGTATCTGAAAAAGCATCATTAAGATTGACAGAGAAGCTCCATTTACGGGGCAGGGAGGCGTGATTTATCCAGTTCAGTGAGGCCAGTGCAGGACACCCAAGGCTTGGGAAATATGCTTAGTGAGTGACTGAATGAATGACCTTGCGAGCTGCTCAGGAGGCTGATGCTTACTTTTGGGAGAAGTCATGGGTTGGTTCTGGGAACAGACTGCATGAGTCCCAGGAGTGTGTGTGTGTGTGTGTGTGTGTGTGTGTGCGCGTGTGTGTGTTTGTGTGCTCATGTGTGTGTATGTAGGTGGGACTGGGAAGGCAGGAGGAAGAGACAGCAGCCTTTGATAGGATGGTAAGGGAAAGGTCTAAAGAAAGGTTAGAGAAGAAGGGGTTGGCCGAGGACTTCTCCCTCACTGGACCCATCCAAGCAGCTTGGCCTTGGTCATTCCCCAGTTATGACCTCTCTCAGCTAACTCCGCGTAGGTATGAGCTGGTAGTCACCACTAAGTCTGTGGAGAGTCCGGCCATCCACCGTGGCTGCTGCCATCCAACCCCTCCCAGCCTGCACCTATTCCCACCCACTCCAACTTCAGTGTTCTGTCTTCTCTCCCTTTGCCTGAAAGGTTTGGGCTTCCTGTAGACAAATCATGTCTACTAGCTCCTTTGCCTCCACTGTTTCATTTCATGCCCTCAGCATGACCTTTCCCATGATTATCCCCTGAGGTATAATAATAAATACATGCATATATTTGGTCTTTACCTCAAGTTCTTGGCACAGAGCTCCTAAAACCTCTGAAATTTCCTGAGTGATAGGGGTGATAGGAGTATCTTTTGTTATTCATAATAAGCTCCTTTCAACCTTACCTGAGTGTATGCTAATGAGGGGGGTGCACGAATAGTTTGAGGACAGTGTTGGTCATCAGAAAGACCTAGGTATTGACTAGAAGGGTGAAATTTTCAGCCCTACCTTTTCACCTCTGACCTGACAGTGGGTTGGCAGGGAGTCAGGCTGGAGACTGAGTTCAATCACCAATAGCCATGATTGATGTGGAACCATTCTATAAATTGGGAGACAAGAATTGCAGCACAAGGGGCACCTGGTGGCTCAGTCAGTTAAGCATCTGCCTTGGGCTCAGATCATGATCTTAGGGTCCCAGGATGGAGGCCTCCCCCACCCCTCATAGGGCTCCCTGCTCAGTGGGGAGTCTGCTTCACCCTCTCCCTCTGTCCCTCCATGGCTCATGCTCCCTCTCTCTCTCAAATTCATGAATAAAATCTTAAAAAAAAAAAAAAGAATTGCAGCATGAAAGGATCCTGATGTAGGTTCAAATCCCAGCTTCCCTGCTCATTTCCTGGGTGACCATGCAGAAGTTAACCTCTCTGGACTTGTTCCCTTACCTACAAAATGAGGGAGATACTACTGACCAATGAGGATCCTCATTATTAGCTGTCAGATGTCAGGCTCTCGGTACATTTCCTGACACAGGACACTCTAGGACCTCTTAATAAGAGCTGAATGTGAAGTCCAGGAACTCACTAACCATAGCAACCTTTTTTAAAATTTTAACCCAAAGACAGGAAGACATAGAGTCAAAACCAGATTGATATCAGGGAATGTCATTTATATGGAAATAAGAGAATTCTGAATAAACAAAACTGTCCAAGCCAGGTGTGAAAAATAAGACCCTGAGGCTCTGGTATTTTTAGAAGCCATTTTGCCTGTCATTCTTGTGTCATTTCCCTAGCTCTGTGAGGATGGGTTTTAAAATAATTTGACTGCTGATCTTCAAACAAATCCCCATTCAAGACGATCAGCAAATGCCTTTCATTTGTTTCCATTCATTCAATCATCTGCCCATTTTGCAGATATTTACTTAGCCCCTGCCTTGGGTCAGGCCCTGTAGTAAGTGCTGGAGATATGCTGGCCACCCAGACCCGTTCCTGGCATCAAGGAGCTTCTAGTCTAGTCCAGAGAACAGATGAACCAATCACCAGTTACAGGAAAGGGACAGCTTTCCTGAAGAGGTGTTTCATGAGGAGCCTCCCACTGAAAGGCTGGGGGAGAGAGGTGAGGATAGGTCAAGACCAGGTAAGAGACAAGCCAGAGAGACGTATGAGGAAAAGAGCAGGTAAGGAGGCATGGTGGAAGGAGGAGCCCAGAGTGATGGGAAGAGCCCTGATCTTGAGGGAAGGTGCTAGAACTTTGTAGCAGATTAATTATCTGCTTGAGCTAGAAAACATGGGCAAGGACAAGGCCAAGTGGGGAAGAATCATCATGACCACACAGAGGGGTTCTGTTTTATGTTCCACCATCTCAAAGGGACCAGCTTCTGAACCCAGCTCCACATTTATCTCTTGTTTGACCTTGGCAAGTCACTGCCTCTCTCTAGCCTCATTTTCCTCAAATCTAACTGAGGCTTAGAGAGGAAAAGAGATGAATCCAAAATTACAAACCCTGAACCCTAGGTCTGGGCTCAACATGCTTTCCAGTTCACCAAACAGATCTGTTTATATCTGATTCTGGGGAAAACAGTGCTTATCAAATTGAGGATCGTTGCAAGGACCTCAGATAAACTGCATAAATGAAATAGTGTGAGCATGAGGAGGACTGTGGCTAAGGTTACTGTCTGACAGGTTGGCACAGGGTGAGACTAATGCTTTAAAAAGGCAAAATAAGGGTGGATATATTTGAATAAGGTTAGTATGTGAGGCTGACCTAACAAAAAAATCAAACACACCCAGCATATATTCCTCTCACTCCAAAAAGCCTACATTGCTCATATCCTTTAAGATTATAAGGATATGGGCCAGCAGAAAAAATGAAGCAGTCATCAACACCCTGGTATAAGAGAGCTCAGCTGTGAACTGCTTGCCATCCAATTCCTGCCTAAGACTCACCAGAAATTTGGCAATATCTATTTTACAGATTTTAAATATTTATGACCTAAAAAATAAAGCAAAATGAAATAAAGCAAAACAAAATATTTATGCCCTGTGACCTCAGACTTCCACTTTGGGGAGTCTATCCTAGAAAAAGTAGTGAGAGATCCGAACAAAGACCATGTACAAACATACTCATCAGCATATTGTTTATAATAACAAAAATTGGAAATACTTTAAAGGTCTGTTTTAGGGTGTGTTTTCCCAGAAGTAGATGATGAGGCAAGGCTGTGACTGTAAGTAGTTTATATTAGAAGTGATCCCAGGAAGCACCCGTATGGGCGTTAAGGAAGTGGATCAGGGAAGGAAAGCAAGCCTATAAAGGCTAAGTTATTGAGCAGGTTTCTACCATGGGGAACTGGAGAATTCTGCCCAACAGTGTAGACCATACCTCAGAGTTTTCCTACCTGGCAAGTAAGGAATCTTGAGCATTCACCTTCCAACTCCTCATCTGTCATTGTTCGATGTGGCTTCTGAGAAGGTTAACTTCCTGGAGCTTCCATTTTGCTGCACACGTGGACTCATAGGTATTCATAGTAAGCAGCCTCCAATGTGCAGAGGTGAGTGACAAGGTAAATGTCAGGCAGGGCACTGGTAATGTCCAATAAGAGGAGAATGATGAATTATCATAGGCGAATAAAAATTGCTTTTTAATGTTGTAGGAAATTGAAACCACTTTCTCAGAAGACTAAACTAGTGAAAGGCAAAATGACAGAGGAAAAACTAGCATGAGCCAATATGTACTCAACTGGTGTGCCTTTAAAAATTAGAATAAATGAAACAAGCTATAATAAAAGCTAAAAGATCTTTCCAAAGATGAAATATGACCTATTTGGGAATTGAAAGGTTTTATCACTTCCTATGAAAAGTCAATGAATATATTTAGAAGTCATTTAAGTATATTCAGGAAAGGAGAACCATAAGATATAAAAAAGAGAAAATCTCCAAAGACAGAAAAAAATTAAAACAAAAGAACAAAATCAACTCAATCAGCTTCAAACTTCTATCTGTAAAAGTAGTGTGAAAAACAATAAAGTAACATATATAGAGTTTTGAAAGTAATAAATGTGAATCAATAACTTTATGTAAGATCCAGTTGACTTTTACATAGGAAAGAACAGAGAAATTTAGGAGAGTATTTCTACTTGTTAAAAGAAAGAAAGAGGGAGAGGATATAAAGTCCATGGAATTTCAAAGATTAAGTTCTAATAAAAATTAATATCTCAGTCAGAAATGTAACACATACAAAAAGGAGATGGTAGATCAAAACTGTAAAAATTATAAACTTAAGCTATTAGAATTATCAGAATACTTATGTATCAAGAAATAAAAGAGTCTAGAAAATATGAATATAAGGCTATGACGATAACTAAGCATTTACAGAATACTTCACCCAAAACTAGTACAATACACATTCTTCTCAGGCTCATATGGAACAATTACCAAGACAGACCACATTCTGAGCCATAAAACATCTTAACAAATTTAAAAGAACAGAAATGATACAGTGTATGCTCTTAGACCACAATAGAATTAAACTAAAAATCAGTAACAAGAAGTCCCAGCTACTGCAATAAGAAAAAGAATATACAGAGGAAGGAGGAAGGAAGGAAGGAAGGAAGGAAGGAAGGAAGGAAGGAAG
>LNAC01000240.1:1154650-1171891 GCA_002007465.1 Ailurus styani | reverse complement strand
GAGAGAGAGAGAAAGAGAGACAGAAAAAGAAAAAAAAAGGAAGGAAAGGAAGGAAGGAAGGAAGGAAGGGGAGAGAGAGAGAGAGAGACAGAAAAAGAAAAAAAAAGGAAGGAAAGGAAGGAAGGAAGGAAACTATCTTAATTCACAGATGACATAAATGCCTATGTAGAAAATCCGAAAGAACTGACAAAAAAAAAAAGTCCTAGAAACAATGAGCAATTATCGCAAGCTTGCAGAATACAAGGTTAATATACAAAACTCAACTTCTTTCCTATATAACAACAATGGACAATTGGAATTTGAAATCAAAGTACAGTATCTGTTACATTGGCACCAAAAAAAGAGAAATACTTACATATACATCTAAAGAAATATGTACAAGGCCTATATAAGGAAAATTATAAAACTCTAATAAAATAAATCAAAGAAAAACTAAATAAACTGAGAGATAGTCTATGTTCTTGGTTAGGAAGACTCAGCATTTTTAAGATATCCGTTTTTCCCAACTTGATCTATAGATTCAACACAATCACAATCAAAATCCCAGAAATGTATTTTGTAGATATCAACCAACTGATTTTAAAGTTTATGTGGAAAGGCAAAGGTCCCGAATTTCCAGCAAAATACTAATGGATAACAAAGTCAGAAGACTGACACTATTCAACTTTAGAACTCACTATAAAACTACAATAATCAAGGCGTACCTAGATGGCTCAGTCAGTTGAGCATCTGCCTTCAAACAGAAAACAAAAATAGACTAACAAAGGACCAGAACTGAGATAAGAACTTTCTGCAGAAGGATAAGTATCATCAGAGAGGTTAATTTAGGTAATTCTTAACCTTCACTCTGTATCAGAATCACCTGGGAGAACTTTTTAAATATATGAAATGTTTTCATTTCAGCTGGCCTGGGATGGGACCCAAGCCATAGATTTTAAAACCCTACCAGGTGATTCTAATGTGTAGGGCTGAGAGCCAATGGTCTAGGTTTACAAAGAGAGGCATAGATAGATGGGTGGAGAGTAGGAAGTTAGATGATAGAGATAGATGATATAGGTAGATTGGATAGATAGATGGATAGGTGGCTGGATAGACAGACATATACATAATCCATAAACAGATTTTTTTCATAGATTTTTGAAAGAATGATGATAGGTAGGTTAGATAGACAAAAGATCTGAAGGTCCGAGGGAAGGGAAGAAGGAAGAGGAGAAAGGCAGGGTAAAGAAGGGAAGGAATTCGCAATGACACAGCCAAATCAGAAATGAACCATAAGGGCCCCTGGGTGGCTCAGTTGGTTAAGCCTCTGCCTTCGGCTCAGATCATGATCCCAGGGTCCTGGGATCAAGCCCCGAATTGGGCTCCCTGCTTGGTGGGAAGCCTACTTCTCCCTCTCCCACTCTCCCTGCTTGTGTTCCCTCTCTCGCTTTCTCTGTCAAATAAATTTAAAAAATCTTAAAAAGAAAAAGAAATGAGCCATAACTCAGTCCCTAATTGAGCAAAGAAGAGAAGGAAACAAAAGTGAATGTGGAAAAATAATATAAAAAGTGAATGTGTCTGGTTAATGCAATGAAATTTATGACTTCTCTCTCTTTTTTTTTTTATTACTTGTGTTTACAGACCATACTTCCTATGCACTTCTCAAGGATGCCTGTGCTGTCTCAAAAGTGAAAGAGCTGGGAAGGACTGCTTAGTGGGTAAACAGTTTCCTTCTGGGGTGATGAAAAAGTTCTGTAGCTACAGAGTGGCAATGGTTGCCCGGCACTGTGGATATATCACATGTCGCTCCCAGTAGCTTTCGTGTTATGTGTACTTTACCATTATAAAAACAAACATTACAGAAAAATTGATTAAAGAAGTTACCAGGCAATTGGGATGAGTTCATTATTGCCTCCTGTACTAAGTTTGTTCCAGGCTCCCTAGCAGTTAAGGCAGAAGGAGAAATCTGGCAGGTTGTCGGGGTCTCTGCATGTTTTCCACGTTTTTTCTAGAACAGGGTCTCCCTCTCATTTTGCCCACTCCCTGTATTACAGGCACAGCGAGTGCAAGAGCGAATGTGGGAGTCCTTCGGGAGGTTTGGCTCAGCTAGGAAAGGAAGACTGGCAGCGGCTGGGAGAGGCAAGTCAGAGCTCGGCTCCTTCCCCACCGGGGCAGAAGGCATCTGCTCCGAGCCTGTCATCAAACTGCATAGCGAGAATAGCAGCTCCTGCTACGCTTGGCCTCTGCTGGTGGGTCTGAACGGCTGTTTGTTCAGCCTGAGCGGGACAAATTCAGCCTTGACAGTGATGGCCCTGGCGGTTTTATGTCAGGGGACCCCACTTACCTGTCCATAGACAGACAAAGCGGACGATTTGACAGGCAAAACAGAGGCAGCCTCTTCCCTCCCAGGCAGCCAAGGGGCTATTCAAAGCCGAGACCTGGAAGATTTTCATGAGGTGCTGACATACGAGGCCGGAATGCAGCAGGAACAAGGCAGAACTGACACCCCGTGCAGCCAGGCATGGCAGCAGCTCTGGGCATCCCAAGTGGGCCAAAGGGAGCTTTGAGGAGTCCCCACCCATGAGAGAGAGACAGAGAGAGTCCAAGAGAGCACTTCGGGGGAGAGAGCCCCAACTTGCAGGCCTGAGCCTTCAGCAAACCTCACCTTTGCCACCGCCCTTATTATAGTGCAACTGAGTAGCCTCTTCCAGGCCTTTCTTCTGGAAGCACAGGGCTCAGGTGCAGAGAGCCAGGAGAGCTTGGTCCCTCGGTTACCAACAAGCCGCCTGCAGGAAGGGCTGGTAGGGCAGCAAAGAAACACATATCAGGTGCTTGCTGTATGCGGGGCACTAGCTAGGAGTTCCACTCTCGGGCACTGATTTCATCTTCACAGGAGCCCTGGGAGGTAAATACCCTGTTAGGTCTCTTTTGCACATGAGAAAACAGCCCTCAAAACAGTAACTGGCACTCGCACTCCCAGAGCAGGGAAATGGCAGAGCTGGAATTTGAACCCCGGTCTCTTCAGCACCCAAACCCATGCTCTCTCTACTTAAATTGCACCAGTTTGAAAGATCCACAGGCCCTGGAATCACATCCTGTTTTCAAAGGAGCACCGGCACTTTCTAGTTCTGTGACCCTGGTTGTATTTCTTCCCTTCTTGGGTCCTCGACATCCGTGTCTGCGATGTGAGAGGCTAGAGGTGAAGATGCTTGGTTGTTAACTGGTGTTATGTCAGCATCACTGAGCCTTCTCACCACACTTTTTGACTGTTCTCAAAAACTACCCCAGAACCCCAACCCCCTGCCAAGAGGTTGCTAGACCTCTAGGGATAACACTTTATCTGGTCCCTCTGCCCAGTGTCACATGCAACTTGAGAGCAGAATTTTATGCAACTTGTCTATCCCCAAAACAGTCAGCACAGACCCTGCCATTTAGTAGAGACAAAATAATGTCGTTGAAAGAATGAAAACGTGAATGAATGGCTTGCCACGAGACACATCATATGTTGTGATGAAAAGAGCTGAGCATTGGACCCAGTTCTGTTTCTACCACTAACTCACCGTGTGGTCTCGGGCCACTCACTGGCCCTCTCTGGACCTCAGTGACCCCGTTTTTAAAACGAAGGGGATGAATTAGGTACTCTCTAGCAGTCCATGTCAGCTCTAATTTTGCAGAGTTAAGGGATAAGAAGGATTACACTTTCTGCAGCCCACCTTTCTACTTCTCATAAAAAGCTGAAGCTATATTATGATCACATTTGAGAATAGTGAGGGAACATTCAGGTCTATAATCCTTGATTCAATCAGAAGCAGACAAGCAGCATTTTCAAGAGTCACATTCTCCAGCCAATGGAACAGAGACTCACTCATGTGTGCACAGTGCTTTATAGTTTGCAAAGCACTTCGCCTCCTTCCTGGCATTTAAACCTCAACACAGCCCTGTGAGGGAGACAGGACAGATGTCACCATCCCATTAACTGACCACAAAACTGAGGTCACATCCCTAAAAAGCATATGGAGAAAAGCAGAAGAGCTGGTATGTGAACCCAGAACAGACTCCTGACCCCAGATTCTGCCTCCTTTCCTCTACAGAGCTCACTTGTATGCAGGTAGTGAAGAGGAGATGAACTCATTCGACCATAACCAGATTTGGAGGGTCACAAGTTTACCACCTGGCTGGAAAACTGCCCAGTATTTTAAAGTCAAATTTGGGGCAGATGGATACCGTGCACTGCTCCCAGGTGGGCTTGTGCCCTTGGGAAGTCAGCTGTATAGGGATGCAGGAGTCCAAGCTGGTGCCCAGGCATGGTATGTCACCTCTGTGCAGCAACTGGAAGGATGACCCACATGCAATCTTTGAATACTTAGATACCAAAATACTGAGATGCCCTATAGATAAACAGCGGCTGCCCAAAGTCCCACCCCCACCCCTACCCATGCTCCCAGCTGCCCAGGTTGTCTCAGCACCTGGCCTGGGATTCCCTGGAAGCCCCAAGATGTTCCAACTAAAGGGTTAAAGCCTGAAATCCCAGAGGGGAGGGATGCTGTAGTGCAATCCTTCATTCTGGTTTGCCTCTGTTCTGGTGCATACATTCTGGTTGAATGTAATACCCTTGGCTTATTGGTTTGGGGTTTTTTTTAACAGCTTTATTGACATATAATAATAGACACACAAAATATAGCACATATTTAATGCACACATTTTGGTGAGTTTGGTTATATGGATACACTGATGATACTATCACCCCAAAGTAACATACGTATCCATCTCCTCCAAAAGAATTACTGTGCTCCTGTGTGTGTTAAGAACATGTAACATGATGTCCACAATAGCCAAACTATGGAAAGAGCCTAGATGTCCATCAACAGATGAATGGATAAAGAAGACATGGTACATATATATATAATGGAATACTATGCAGCCTTCAAAAAACGAAATCTTTCCATTTGCAATGACGTGGTTGGAACTAGAGGGTATTACGCTACGCGAAATAAGTCAATCAGAGAAAGACAATTATCATATGATCTCACTGATATAAGGAATTTGAAAGATAAGACAAAGGATCACAGGGGAAGGGAGGGAGAAATGGGACAGGATGAGGCCAGAGAGGGAGAAAAACCATAGGAGACTCTTAATCACTGGAAACAAACTGAGGGTTGCTGGAGTGGAAGGGGATGGGATGGGTGGGTTGTCTGGGTGATAGACATTGGGGAAGGTATGTGCTATGGTGAGTGCTGTGAATTGTGTAAGACTGATGATTCATAGACCTGTACCCCTGATGCAAATAATACATTAAATGTTAATTTAAAAATTAAAAAAATAAATGTTTTCAGTCCTTGGGAAAAAAAGAAAATAAAGAAGATAATAATAAAATGGCACTAAGTCCAAGAAAAAAAAAAAGAACATGTAACATGAGGGGCGCTTGGGTGGCTCAGTTGGTTAAGCATCTGCCCTCAGCTCAGGTCATGATCCCAGAGTCCTGGGACTGAGCCCCATGTCGGGCTCCCTGCTCAGCAGAGAGCCTGCTTCTTCCTCTCCCTCTGTGGCTCCCTGTTCGTGCACTCACATGTGCTCTCTCGCTGTCTCTCTTTCTGTCAAATAAATAAATAAAATCTTTTAAAGAAAAAAAAACATTTAACGTGAGATCTACCCTCTTAACACATTTTTAGTTCACAACACTGTATTGTTAAATGTCCCACAGCAGATTTCTATAATTTACTCATCTTGTATAACTGTAATTTTATACTCATTGAAAAACACTGTGGTTGTTAAATATGTTTAGTATTACTTTATCTGGCTAGAGAAATGATAGGGAATCTCTTAGAGCTTCTCAACCATTTTGAGAGTGAGGATCCTTTCCTTAACAAGTATAAATTCCACAGTTCTCAAAACATGCACACATACACGTAAGGTAGATATGCTTTTTTGGTAAACATTGAGGAAATTCATGTCCAAAAAAATGACCAAAACTTCAGTAACATCTTTAAATGGATTTGCATTTTGTGTGTGACATGGTTTTAATGCAAGACCTATGAATAACTTCATCAATAGAAAATGCCTAGTGCTTTTAGAGACTGGAACAGACTTTGCAGTCTTCTCTTCTATGGGGTTCTAATGTGGCCAACCAGATCCCCCTCCTCAATTAGTTAAAAAACTAAGGCTGGAGAGAAGACTGGACCTTCTCAAACCCACTCACTGCTTGCAGCTAAAACTTGAAGTGGCATCACATCCAAGATTTACCGTGTCTACGGGTGTTATACCACGGGGGCTGCTGACCTGGCCAAGGACATCTTGGGCTGGGCCACCAGTGATTCCCATTATGGGGCAAAAATCATTCATGGAGGTAGCCAGAGCAAAGACCTACAGTCCTCTTACCGAGTGAGCTCAACCTTAGAGAGGCCACTGGAGTCTGTTAGACTTGGGGAAGGTGGGAGTTTGTGCAACACAGCTCAAGCTCCAGGGAACACCTAGGCTACCAGAACTAGAGGTCTGAGTGATGAGAAGAGCTGCACTTCTTACTGGCCATTAGAAGTTGCTGAGAGAAATCTCGTTGGCTCTGGAGGCAAAGGACACCAAGAGGCACAGTTGAAAGTATCTTAACACAAAAATATACTAGGGTACTGTGATGAAAGACCACAGGCTCTGGCAGGAAACAGAGAGAGCTCAAATCCATCTCAGGTAGATGATCTTGGCCAAGTTTTACTCCATATCTCAGATCTCAATTCTAAATCTATAAAATGGGACTGTTCTGAGGAATGATTAAGTGAACTAACATGTAGCTCCTATTCAAAGCCCAATTGCAGTACCTTATTCAATAAATGTTCCATTTCCCAGAATCATCAGAAACAAACTCCTCCAACCTGTAGAACTACAGCCTGACAATCGGTTTAAGAACCACTGCCTTGGGGCGCCTGGGTGGCTCAGTCGTTAAGCGTCTGCCTTCAGCTTGGTGCATGATCCCAGGGCCCTGGACATCGAGCCCCGCATCGGGCTCCCTGCTCAGCGGGAAGCCTGCTTCTCCCTCTCCCTCTCCCTGCTTGTGTTCCCTCTCTTGCTGTCTCCCTCTCTGTCAAATAAATAAATAAAATCTTAAAAAAAAAAAAAGAACCACTACCTTGTTCTGAACAATAATTCTTTTCAGTCCATTAATTCATTTTTCTTCTGTTCACTTTTCCAGCCCTTTGTTCTTTCACTTCTTCTCTCCAATTTTCCTTTAACACCCAGCTAAGCCACACCCAGATCCCTGACCCAGAGAAACTGTGACATAATAAATGTTTTGGTGTTTTAAGCTGCTGATTTGGGGTAATTTGTTACATGGCAATAAATAATATTCCTGAGGAAAATGCAAATTAAAGCTACAATGAGATACCAGTATATACTCACTAAAAAGTGTACTTTTTTTTAAAGATTTTATTTTTAAGTAATCTCTATATCCAACGTGGGGCTCAAACTCACAACCCTGAGACCGAAAGTTCCATGCTCCACTGACTGACCCAGCCAGGTGCCCCTAAAAAGGGTAAAATTTTAAAAACTGAACATAACAAGTATTAGTGACGAGGTAAAGCAACTAGAATTCTCATGTACTGCTAGTAGAAATGAATGAAATACAGCCACTTTGTGAAAAAAGTCTGGCAATTTCTTAAAAATCTAAATATACATCTACCATCTGACATAGACATTCCTCTCTTAGATATTTGCCCAAGAGAGATAAAAGCACAGGTACACACAAAGACTTCTACACAACTGTTCATAGCAGTTTTGTCTTTCATAGTCAAAAATGGAAACAATCCAAATGTCCACCAACAAGTGAATAAACAAATTGTGTGTATCCATATAATAGAATACTACTTAGCAGAAAATTGAAAAGGAAATTGACTATTGATATCACAACATGGACGAAAATCTAAAGACTTCCGCTGAGACAAAGCAGCCAGACAAAAAGAACACAGTGTGCTATTCCGTTTATATAAAATTCTATAAAATGCAAAATACAGTGCCATAAGTAGATCAGTGATGGCCTATGGATAGTGGCAGAGTGGAGCAGATAAACCAAGTGGTCCAAGGAAACTTTCAGGGGTGATGGGTATGTTAATTAGCTTGAGTAGTAAGTTGCAAGATGCCTTGGAGACAATTTGGTAGCACTATCTTAAGAGCCATTAAGATGTTCCTGGCCCCATAAATCTTAGGAATTTGTTTAGGAAAGGGCCAGGGATGACTGGCATTGGCTTTACCCAGTGAATAAGATGACCCCAACTCAGTAGCTCCGCCTCCTTTTCCAGGTTCACTTTGCAGACCACCACCTAGTCCTCCTCCCTTGGGAACTGGGTTTCTGTCATTTATTAGGAATAATAATACTAGGAATTTGTTTTAAGGATATTTGTTTAAAGGATATTAAACAAATCCTTAGGATTGTTTTAAGGGTATTTCAAAAGAGGGATGCCTGGGTGGCTCAGTCGATTAAGTGGCTGCCTTCGGCTCAGGTCATGATCCCAGGGTCCTGGGATCGAGCCCTACATCGGGCTCCTTGCTCAGCAGGGAGCTGCCTTCTCCCTCTGCCTGCTCTACCTGCTGCTCCTCCTGCTTCTGCTCTCTCTCTCTCTCTGACAAATAAATAAATAAAATCTAAAAAAAGCATATTTCAAAAGAAATAAAAAGCTCTTTACACAAACACATTCATAGTATCACCTAAACCAAAGATCTTGAGAATTACCTAATTGCCCAGTGAACGTGACAGGATTAAGTCAACACTAGACCATTTTGCTCACAACTGTAGCTAAAAAATGGAAAGTAAGGGGTAACATGCAGTTATGTTTACAAAATAATGCAAATGCATTGTGCGTGAAGACTACAGAATTGTACGTACACTATGATTATACCTATGCAAACAGACATACATGTGTAAGAACACAAAGGAGAAGAAAAACCAGAACATAGGAAAACCTAGTAGGTGACTGAGAGGTAATTGGCATGTGAGTGGCTTTTTCTTCCTGTTTTGTCTCCTGTAATGTTACAATGTTTTCATAACACTTTTTAAAATATCTCCTTTGTTGGTTTTGGCTCAGTCTCCTAACCTGGTGATTATTTTGAGTCTTGCATCTATCAGCTCTAAGCATCAGCACCTCGGCAGGGGGTCAGCCACAAGCCAATCAGCTTAACTTCTAGGTCCTCTAAATCACTAAATGCCAAACAGAACTAGCGTGTGATGTGAAGGACACATTCTTTTCTTCTCAGTGAAAGTCTTCCAACGCTGTTAGTCTGTTTAGGTTATTTCAATACCATAAATGACAGAAACCCAGTTCCCAAGGGAGGAGGACTAGGTGGTGGTCTACAAAGTGAATCTGGAAAAGGAGGCGGAGCTACTGAGTTGGGGTCATCTTATTCATTGGGTAAAGCCAATGCCAATCATCCCTGGCCAGAAAACTGCCCTCCCCCACCCAGCGATCAGAGGCAGCTCCACAAACTACAAACAGGAAATAGTTGGCATCTATGAGAAAGTTAGAACATTGGAAAAGGAAATAACAGAAGCCTGCGAGAGGTTTCACTACTGTGTCATTCCATAGACCCAGAGCCAAGTTCCAGCAGTCCATTTGGCCACCCCACCTGGGGCTAGTCTGGTCTGGCCAGAGCTCAGGGAAGACAGAAAGCCACATACACCACCCCAGAAGGTAGGACCTCCTAAACGGACCCCAGCACCAGCCTCTCACCTCTTTCCTACTCCTGGAGTATGTCCAAACACATATCAGGAGGGCAAGCCCAGATCCCCTAACCAGCCCCGCAGCCCTTGGAATCCTACCCTATGGGTGGAGCACATGGACAGCTTCAGGACTAAAGAATACGCCTCTGAATATACCCGGCCCAATGCTGAAGCCTTCCCCAGCCCTCCTGCCAAAAGGTTGGGCCAGATCTGCCTGGGCAGAAACCAAGGCTGCATGCAAACCCAAGGTCCTAAGTTTCACCTTCCCTCGTGTCCTGCTTATCACGTGGGGGACCCCTCTTCCTGTAGCTACACTGCTGCCTAGATGTCATATCCAGTCACGCCTTTCAGATCCAGTGCTCTGCCTGTTCTCCTGCATATACCCCCAAACCCCAGTTAGGAACAGGCCTGAGACTTGCCGGTCCTGATACATTCATGTATTCAAAGCATGTAAGGGTTTTAAAAAGTGTCCGGACATAGTAGAGTACTGCAATATTAGTAGCCTACACAACTCTTTTATGACATTAGTATCATCCCCATTCTATAGGTCGAAAAGTTGAGGCTGCGAGAGGATAAGTGGCCGCAGGTCACACAGCTAGGAAGAGGAAGAGATAGGAATTGACCCTGCCCTGGGTAACTCTAAGTAAATGGTTCTCATAGCAGGGCCACACTGTGCCTTGAGCCAGACCCTGTGCTGGTGACCTGGGTGCCCAGTTGCATGAAGTCCTAGTTCCTGCTACTAAGGAGCTCCCAGAGAAGAACGGAGACAGCCACATAACCAAATCATTACACCACAAAACATGTGACAAGTGCCCAAATCCAAACATGCTGGGGCAGGTTCAACGAGGGAGTGTTTCACTTACTCAGGCAGATAAGGGAGGACTTCCCAGAAGGGGAGACATTTGAAATGAGGTGGGGAGAGGGGGCAGGTTCCCCAGGCTAAGGGCATGAACTTAGGCAAAGGAACTGGAGAAGACCTGGAAGTATGCTGAAGCTGGGGGCAGTGAAGACCAAGGGAGGGAAGGGACGTGGGAAGGGGCCGCACTGTGCAGGGAGGGCCCTGAACTTCCAGGCCAGGAAATGGGGCACTTGATCTTGCCTTGGATGAAGGCGAGCCACTGAGGATGTTTAAGCAGCCAAGTGGCCTGGTTTATGCAGAGACAGACAGTGGGCGTGCTCTGCTGAGGACTGTTTGGAGCTTTAGACTTGTCCGGATGGTTGGCACCAGGTAATCCTGTGTCCCCTCTCCTCAGGCCAGGCTCAGCAGAAGGGAGGGAGTAGAGGGCTCTGGGAGGCACTTGGTTTGAAAGGCTAAGGATCAGGACTCCCACCAGCTGCAGCATACTCCTGGCTGGATATCCCTCCATCCCTTCTTGCCATTGTCTACAGCATCCTTTGGGGCAGGGGAGACACAGGTGTGGGCAGCCTGTCACTGGCTGAAGTGTGCAGGCCCCTCACCTCCCACCAGCGGCTCTCTTTGGGAGTGACTCCGAACAGACGTGCCCAGAAAGGGCAGGCAGGTAGACGCCTACTCACACACAGAGGCAGAAAGACAGAGGGGAGACCAGAGAGACACACACTCCTAGGCCTGGAGGTACATACAAGAGGCCCCAAAATGCCCTAAGGAAAGAGGCCAGAGGAGAGCTGGGCCACCTGCGCATGCCCCGGGGGGACAAGTGTCTTCCAGCTCCCAGACCATGGCCACCCTCGCACACGGGGCCCTCAGCAACCAGCCAGCCGGTGGTGCTGGGTTCGTGAGGGGACCTGTCTGGGGAAGCCGGCCAAGCTCTAATCACCCCTAGCCCCATGCTCAGCCGGCAACCGAGGACCTGGAGTCATCCTGATGGGCTCCGACACCAGGCCACAGGGGGACATCAAGGATCCCAATCTCTGCTCTAGGCCTAGCTTGGCCTGGAGAGGGGGAACAGGTCACTGTCTCTTCCTGTGTGCCCCGGGGGGTTAAACTAGAATGCTTTCTAGTGCATTTCCCCTTCGAGGGGCAAGGGGAATAACCATCAGTCCTTTTGAGATTGTCTTGCAGACCAGGAACTCCACCTCGACATAAATATCCATGATTTTCCGTGTCAGCTGCGGGCTTCTCCCAGTCCCAGTGCCGTGCAGAGAGCACGGAAAATCTAAGAAACCTGGACACCCGACGATCCACAGAGGTCTGCTCCTGAGCCAGCATCTAAGCGATGTGCTCCTACCCGCCACACTCAGCAGACCCAGGTACTGGCTCTCGTCACCACCTCCAAGCGGGGACTCGGCTTTCCTCGGAGAGGCCGCCGCCGCCGCCGAGCTCCCGTCAGTCCGGGGGGCCGGCTGGGTCTGAGCCTCCCAGGATCGCGCTTCCCGCCCTCGTCCCGGGCTGCGAAGGCTCGCTGCGCGCGGGAGAGCAGGTGCGGAGCTAACCTGGGGCGGGGGCGAGGCGGAGACGCGAGCTCAGGCTCCCTTTGTCCCAGACTCGCCGTGCGCGGAGGGGAAAGCGGCGCCCTCTCTGTGCCGGCTTGCCCTTGTCGCTGTCCCGCGCGCTCCCGGATGAACCAGCCGGCTCCGGAGCTCCGCGCTGCGGGGACTCGCGGGGAGGGCCGGGAGAAGATTCCGGAGCTGGGACTGGAGTGGAGAAAGACGAGAGGCGCTTCCTCGCGGGGAGCCGGGAAGCAGGTGGAGTGCTGGCCCAGCAGGGGGCCAGGAGGATGGCACCCCTCTCGGCCCTACTGCCTGCAATCTGTCTCCGAGAGTGCCCCTACTTCTGCGTTCAGGGCGTTTAAGTGAACCAATGGCAAGAAACCGTGTGGCCCGGACCCAGCTCCGGGGGTCCCTGAGTCGTGCTCCTTGAGGAAAGAGGCCACACCCGAGGGGCCTCAAAATCTAAAAACCCTGGGTTAAGCTGCAGAAAACGTTTTACTTTAATCAACCGCTACTCCGGGGAGTGCGTCTTATCTCCGCCCATGAGTGAGAACGACTTGACTTTCCCCCCCGCAGTTTTTTTATTCCCCTAAGTCCTAAGTTTTGCCCTGAAAACAATTTAAAAGTGGAGAAGACAATCACGGGTCAGCGATGCGTCCTGCTCCATCCTCTCGACTCTCTGGAAGAGGGGCGAGAGGTAGGGGACCCCCACTTCACAGATGTGGAAACTGAGGCCTAAAAGAGAAGCAGATGGCTCAGGGTCGCTGGGCCAGTAATGAGCTAGCTGTAGTCAGAGCTCCCACTGGGCAGCACTGCAGCGATCCCCCGCTGGGCTCACTGTGACACGGGACCCTCTTTGTGGCAGTGTTTTGTCTGATGCTCTCTGAAGCCGTACAGCCTGCTGATCCTGACTGGTTGTCCCAGAGTAAACCAAACCGAGCTCACTGTGTTCCCCACTGTCTCAAGATTCTTGGATCTGATTTGCAAGCATCAGGGCCTGTCACTTGGTGGGAGAGTGACCCAGCCCAGGCCAGTAAGCACAACTGAGGCTCTGAGAGCTCCAGGAAAGGAGAGAGGCTGCCAGCCCAGAAGGTAAGGATCCCAAGACCCGAGTTTCCCTATCAGCCCAGAACCTCCCCTGCAAGACTTCAAGCTAGTCCTTTTGGCAATCTGGGCCTAGTTTCCTTCCAACTTGTATTTCCAAGATTTCCTTAGGGAGAAGAGCTAGTTACCTTGGCATCTGCGTGAAGGGCATCTGGGTCAAGGGCTATGGAGGAATTTCCCATAACTCCACGGATCCCCTCCTTTATATTTACGAACTCTCTAAGAGCACTTCAAGGCCAAGTACACTTCAAAATTCAGGAAAGTAATTGCTGGAGAAGAGCGGAAAGGTTTTCTACAGATCATCAGCATTCCTTCCCTCCCCTTAAAAATTGAACATAAAAATGTTTTTTTCCAAAGGTGTATGCTGGGGATACTCTCAGGGCTGGAAGCAGGTGCAAAGCAGATGGAAATCACCCAGCACCCATCCACATCAATACCGATCCACCCCTTCTAAACTAGAATAACCCCCAAGAGGCTGGAACCCACTCTATGGCTCTCGGTTGGTTCTCAGTGGCATCTGCTACCCCCACAAACTGTTAAGGAACACTGTACCAGAGAAGAGGGAGGACTTGACCAGAGAAAAGCAAAGAAATGCCCTGGCATCTTGAGGAATCTGTTTGCAGAGTTATGATCCAAACGATTAAGTGTTCCAGTTCACTCCTCAGATCATTTACTTTGAATTTTGCATCATAGATTTACAGACTTTTCAAAGTACAGAATCTTGAAATGCCTTATTAGAATAAAACATCTATGGAATAGAATCTTTAGGATCCTTTGTTCATGAAAATCTTGACCTTAGGAATTAATAATCTCAGGATGCTAACACTTGGTCTGATGCACAGGTGTAGCTCTGTAGCAGCAAAGTCTGAGAAAACGGAATCGGAATTCTAGAAAAATAGGTTCACAGACACAAAACATTGGGGATCAAGAAATCCTGAGACATGAGGCTTCTAGCCATAATCATTGGAGCTTAAAAGTAAAGAATCATAAAGTCATGGGACCAATCATTAAGGAATAGAATCATTACTATTATAGGAATTATCAGAATTAGAGTCTTCAAGTTACAGAATAGTGGAGCCAGTACTGACATCTCGTAATTCTTTGGATCCAGCACTAATATTCTGGAATTAAGGAAGAAGAGAGGAGTGCATTTATGCGACCCAAATCTTCTAATCAGACATTCCTAGAAAGGAATTCAAAATAAAGGAATTCAATATATACCTCAGAGCTGTGAAAATATCTAAAAACTAAGGAAGCCACAGTTCCCAGTAGTGGCACCATATTTTCAGGCATAAAACCTTAGTCCCCAGAATCTCAAAATACGAGGAACTGGCTTTTACATTTTGACCAGAAGCTTAAAGTCATAGGAATATAATTACAGTCAAAGAATTTAGACTTCTGGTCATGGGCTCTTAGAGTTACAGAATCGTATTATTTGATTTATGGAAACTCATTGGGATAGTGATCCAAAATTAAAAATTTGGAAATCCGAATCTTAGAATTTTGGAAATACACAGAGTCACAAAATCCAGCACTGAAAGATTGCTACGATGTAATCTGGCTAAATTAAAAAAAACATTTTTTTTCCTTTTGCAAAAACGTAACAGGATGAAATCTGGACTTTCGCTTTTTCGTTATTTTGGAAGAAGGAAACTGAGAGTTTTGCTGAACCGGTTAAAAAGCCCCTCTCCAGTCGTTCAAGCACCCATCGACCGAGGAAGGTCGTCATGCAAACCGTGCAACTGCTTCCAAACCGGGTCGACGGTTCGAGGATCTGAGTTCTCCGCCTCTTTCTATCCCTCTTTCTATCGAAGGCGGTTGCCTCAATGCTCGGCGGGGCAGAACCTACAGCGAACTCGCCGCTACGAAGGACGCGATTAAAATCCCTGAAGGCCCTGCCGCCCGCGCTCTTGAGACTCGCTCCGCCTCGCCCTACACCCACAGCCCCGCGGAAAGCAGCACCGGGCTGGAACCTCTGGAGTCGGCGCCTATGCCCCGATTCCTAAAGGCAGAAAGGGCTCCGAGGTTCGCATCTGCCCTCCTGCCCCCAATTCACGGAGCAGAAAATTGAGGCCCAGCTTCAGAGAAAAGAGCGGCGCAGGATCTCCTCGCGCAAGACCGCAAAGTGCATCCAGGCTAGCGGGGCGGCGGCCGCAGGACGTCTCGGTGAGGCCGGAGGTCCCACCTTGGGGGATGACCGGAAACGAACTCAGAAACCAGACACCCGCGATGCAAATGGATCCCCTCTGCCCGCCCCTTCCCCGGGAGACGCGCGCTCCTGGCGCACCCACACCTCAGGCCACCGCCTCCCGCAGCCCTTGCGCCCCTCTGCGGGAAGGGGCTGCTCGGCTGCCCCTGGGGGTTCTGGGAGCCACTTGGAACCCAGCCCCCGCCCCCCGCCCCCCCCCCCGGCCTGGGCGAACTGGAGGAGGAGGTTCCACGAGAGGACAGAAGCCTAGCCTTCATCCTCTAAGCAGTGAGCCACTTTCCTCCATACAGAGGGGTCCCGGGTCCCCCAAAGACAGGTGATGGAGAGAGAGCTTTCCCTAAACATTGGCAACGGAAGGTCTCTCGAGGTGCAAACAGTCGGTGCAGTCGAGGAACCTGGGACCCAAATAGAGAAAGTGGCTGCCTCCCGCACAGAGCGGGCGAAGCCCAGTCCTAACAGGGGCGCAGGTATGAAGCTCCGTTAAGCCGCAAAGGTGAGGCTAGGGCAAGTCACCTCCCCTATCGGGCCTAGGAATCCTCGTCTGAAAGATGTGGGACAGAATGGGCCATGGGCAAGGCAGCTTTGGGGTTTGAAAAGCATCCTTGAAATACCTTAAGAGCCAGCCAACTGGAAGGTCTTCTCCCTTCCCCATCCCCTGCCCCACAAGAACCAAGCACCCCGTCGGCCATTCCTCACCCTCTCCCGACAAAAAAAAAAAGAAAAAGAAAAGAAAGGAAGGAAGGAAGGAAAGAAAAAGAAAGAAAGAAAGAAAGAAAGAAAGAAAGAAAGAAAGAAAGAAAGAAAGAAAGAAAGAAAAAGAAAATGAAGCGAGCCTGTCCTTTTCACCTGCGGGTCCCAGCCTTCTGCAGAGGTTGGTAAAGTCCGGAAGCGCCAAGGTTCCCCGAGTTCCCGCGCCAAGGTCTCCTGAGACAATCCCTGGCCTCTCCCGGCCTCAGTCTCCCCGTCGGCGCGCGGGGGAGGCCAGCCCCGGCGATCGCCGAGAGCCCTCCCCGCTCTGACGTTACGGGGCTCCCGCCGCGCCTCCACAGCTGCTCCCACCTGCAGAGGTGCGTCCCGGCCCAGGGGGCGGGCAGTCGGGGGGCGGGCGGACACCCGGCGCCGCCCCAAGCTTCCTGGCGCCTTTAAGGAGGAGAAGCCGGCGGAGGGAGGAGCCGGTCCGGGTGTGTGCAGGGGAGCGCCTCGCCTGCAGTTTCGGCGGCCGGAGGCCAACGGTGAAGAGAGGAGCAGTCGCCGGCCTACCCGCCCGGCCCGCGCCCCCGCTGCACCTTGCCTCCTCGCCCTCCGCAGGCTGGGCCTCAGAGGCGCAGCCTAGGCAGCCCCCAGCGGAGCGCCCCACGCCCGTCTCAGCTGCCCTCGCTTCAGGCCTTCGGGCCCGGAGCCGCCTCTGGGCGCAAGACTTCGACGGTTAGCCTCAGATCGGCGGGAAGCACAGACCAGCTGCAGGCGCCCCGGCCCCAGGACCGCTTCCGGGCCCTTGACCGTCTGGCAGCAGCGCGCAAAGGGCCCTCCAGCCCGCGACCGGGCTAGTGGCCGACCCAGCACCGCTGCCGGCGCCTGGCCTCGAGCTCCAGAACACGAGCAGAGCCGTCTGTGGGCGGGACACCCCGGAGCCTCTGTCTGCACTGAGCCAGCGCGGAGCCTCCCGATCACCCCCGCTGGGGCAGCGGCGCTGCGGCTGCAGCCCGCGAGGCCTCCCAGCGCTCTCGGCAGCGGGGCCCAACGCCCGCTCCCCGGGCCCCGCAGCCCAGCCTCGCAGCCTCCCAGGCCCGCCCCCGCCCCTCGACAGCAGCGGGCGGCGGGGACAGCCCGGGACGCGGGGCGGCCG